>CAEGAG010201221.1:0-69298 GCA_903067065.1 Brachyrhaphis terrabensis
AACTATATATATATATACAGCGTGCTAGGCAGTGAAAAAGGTTCTGATTTTGTAACATTATGATTCTTTCAGCACCACGGACAGAGAACGATCACAACACGGAAAATCGCCAAGTGATATATAACATTTTAACGCGGAAACCCATCACTGTGTGATGCATCTGGATTGTTCTGCTTCATGTCAGCTTAGGTGTGAGCTCATCGCCGAGAATCACGGCCTGCTGCACATCAGCAGCCAGGTCTCCATCCCCCCTCTGTTTACCTTTGTAAATAAGGTCCTCGGTCTCCAGGTCGAATCCTTCCCGGTGACACTTCCTCCAAAGCCCGGAGACCGTAGAGTTGAACTGTCGGCTGCAGTGGGACTCCATTGAAGACGACGCGGGCAGAAAGTGCCGCTTCCCCCTAACGAGAGGAGCAGCGTCTGGGCCGGCTTTTGGAGGCATCTGGAGGGGGAGGTTATGGTTTGAAATGTAGATGTAACCGGGGTCGTTCCGCTTGTTGGCATAGTTTTTGCACCTCTCCCGGTGTCTCCTGGCGTCGGTCTCGTACCAGTAGTCGGTGCAGATCGCCATTGCGAGGAGACCGAGCGCGCAAAAAGCCAAGAAAAGCCCAGCGCTGGTTAATATTTTCATAGCGGCCATCTTCCTTTGCTCGGTGGAGAGCCCAAACAGTGGCAAGAAGGTTCCCTCCGTGGCCGTGGTGGTGATGGTTTTGGCTGGTACCGGCGTGAAGCAATTCACGGCGGCACTCAGAGCTTCCTGCAGTCCTTCGCCGGGAGCATGATGCTGCAAGGCCGTAACGGGGCGGACGGGATGCTGCGGTCTATTGTTGTGGTGCCCGGTGCATGAAATGTTGTTCCCACCATCTGTTATGGTACGGGAGGAGGAGAGGGGATGGATGGCAACCAACGCTGTGAGGAGGAGGCAGGGGAGGTGATGTAGTTGCGCTGTCTCTCCTCCAGGTTGCTGAGGGATGAAGTCAGACAGAAATATGTTCTCCTTTTGAGGGGACTGTGGTAACTATTAGTTATGCGTCGATGAGCGTCTTTTTCCATTTTTGTAAATGAATAAAACCGATGTGTATGTATGGTTTTACGTTTAAACCTATTTTGGAAATGAATGGCCATACAATAAATAGCAGAAAAACAAATGTAATTTATTTCCTTCAAATCATATGAGTTGATTATTTTACACCGTTTTTTATATTTAAAAAAACCTTTCATTTTGATGAACGTTTGAAGGAAACAAAGGGAAAACTGTGATCTAAAATGCCTTTCAGAAGTACAGTAGCTATATTTCTCCTCTTAAAAGTCATTCTAAGTTTCTGCTATCTTTTTTCAGGGTGGAATGACTATATAAAAAACTTTGATAGATTTTAAAAACTAAAAAAGTGCAGAGAAATACATTAGGGATCACACATGTACATTTACACTCAATTTCATATTTACAATTCTGGATATAGTATTCATTGCAGATAATGAATACTATTTCTTCTTTTTTTGGCATTTTTTCATTTTACAACCAACTACTTTATAGTATTTATGAGGTTTTATTATATATAATAACACAAAGGAGAACAAATTTAGAAAAGTTATTTATAAAATTATTTACAAATGAAAACATTGGAAAAGTTCAGCCTGCATCAGCCTCTTTTACAAGCAGGAAATGACCTTCAGAAGTCACATAATAGTAAATGTACCGGAATGAAAGTTATTCTCAGAAATAAAGCCACTTTCCAAAGGAGGCGGATTAAAACATTGAACATTATGAAGACCAAGGAGTGTCACAAGACGTAATTTAAAGCAGGGTATTGTTATATAAACAATATCCAAGCATTGAATGTATCACACAGCACAGCTCAACTTACATGAAGAGTACAGTGCGACTTCCTACTGACCAGACGTAGCCACCCATGTAACTGGCAGTCCGGATAAGGACAGAATTAATTTGATAAACAAGAGAGGCTCATGGGAACTCTGGAGGAACTGCAGACAGGAAAAACAGTGGAAAGTGGGAAGATTTGTTGACTGAACATCTGCTACTGATAGACTCCACAAATCCTATGGTCAAGAGAGGCTCTTGACCATATATATACATATATATATGCATACACAGACATACAGACACACAGATGTGCAGAGTTGGTAAAAAGTTACCTCAAATGACTTGTTTATGAAATTTTTCCACACTTATTGATTTTTTTTTGTGGATTATTTTGAAAAGTATTCATTGTTTTCCTTTCACTTTGAGTTATGCACTCCGTACATAAGATTCCAATAAATACATTGAAGTTTGCAATATTAGAAAATGTGAAATGGTTCAAGAGATACATACGTTTTTTTATGGATTTCAGTGGTGGGAAGCCAGTCGGGTGAAGTCAGTGCAGACAATTTGGTGGATTTTAAATTTTTATCTTCTTCGCATTATTTGGCAAAAGTTAACCTTTATCAACCCTCTCTCATATCTTGTCTGATTTGGAGTAATATAACTGAATGTACTATATCTTACCAAAAGTTGACTCATCCATCCTTCAATCTGAACAGAATCAATCAGTATCTGGAGAGGTAGATCTGTCTGAATGTTCATGTTTTTGTGGTATGGTTACAAGTAGATAAGTGTTCATGCTGGCAGAAACCTACAGGATCCTGTTGATGAATGGGTTTAATTGTTTACCGTACTCCTGGCTGATGCTTTGCTCATGATTTACGCAAGCTGACTGTGTGCCTGTATTACATCAATGTAAATCTGAATCCAGAACTTTTAATTCTTAGAGTAAATGGTGACATAAGAATGGGAATGTACCATCTGCCTCTGCGTTTACGGTTTTCTGCACTAGGTCTTCCACTGCAGTGCAAGTGGTGGTAGTTGTTTTCATGTGCTGTGACTGAAGAAAGCTCCCACAGACATTAAGCTGCTCAAAGCCTGATGACTAAGGAAGGCGACCTGCTGCTGAGTCGTTATGGCATTATAAGCTTGCCAGATACACTGCTGAAACTGGAAATGTGTGAACACAGAGTCATTGCCCCCTCCCCCTTGCTTCCATATGACAATTTATCACCCTTTGCAGTAGGATTATTCCAACAGTGAACATGTTAATGCAGAAAGATCCATGTGACACCATAAACTATCCCTGTGTATCTTTAGACAAATCCAACCATATATTTTTCCAAACTCAGTCATTCTAGAGTAAAAGGAGACACTGCTCATCTTAAGCTGTAAACAGAAAAGAGACGACCTAGAACCTGGAGAGGTCACCAGTCTTTACAGGGCAAATAACCTCACATGCACCCACTTGCACCTTAGGGCAATTTTGAATGACCTGCTAACACTGTGAGGTGGTGAGAGAAAGCTGGTGTGCTTTCATGCACAGCAGGAACATGCAAACTGTATACAGAAAGGAACATATGAATAAATACTAGACTTAAATTCTGCCATCAGTATAATGAATTTTACCTAATTGTTGGGTCCCAAAATACTAATGCTAAAATCCCATGCTTTTCCAGTTATTAATATTTCCAGAGGGGCTTTCAACTATAAATACAAATGTTTATTATGAATTTACTTAAAATATTTTATATAAATTTTCAGGCTTCATAACTAAAAACATCCTGTAAAATGGATGGCTGGAGAAAAAAATGGATGGATGGATAAAGACAAGAAGAACATGATGAGAGATTGAGAAATGGATGAATGAATAGACAGTTCAATGGATGGTAGATAAAATACCAGATGAATGAACTGAAGGAAATATGGATGGAAAGTTAAGTATTGGAAAAGAAAATAAAGTCAGTAAGAGATCTTGTTTTTATTATTATTTTTATCCGGACCTGTAGAAGTTTATTTCCCCCCAAATTTCATATTTTTAAAACTGTGTAGGAACCCTGCAGTTATTTGCATCATATTTTCTTCAAAATACAAAACCCAATCCTTTTGCAACAGTTGTCTATAATTTAAAGTTTATTTCTTCAAAAGTCTTTTAAAACATGTATGATCCCCTGTTTTCAACTTTCTAAAAACTATCTTTAGTCTCCCAGAAATAGCTGGCAACAAAAATTTAATGAATTTTAAGTTTTAGCAAATAACATCAATGTATTCTCATTACATGTTACTACAAGCAGTTCTTCACGATGAATGCTGTGAGGAGCACAAGCTCAAAATGTGCAGGTTATACTGTATGTGAAAGGCAAACAGATAAAAGTTATTTGGTGGAAAATAATACAACACAAAACAAGAGGGAGTGATTAAACAGCTTTCAATTTCAATAAATATTTGGAAGCTACATAAAAACTGATAGCAAACAGTACTAACAGAATAACATAAAAAAAAAAAAAAAAGAACTTCTGGGCTAGAAATACCTCTTTTGCAGGGAACCAGAGTTATTATGTCAGTTATGAGATTGTACGTCACGAGTACCTGGTTGTAAATGTATGTGCAAAGCATCGTGATTGTCTAAAAAACAATTTGGTAACAGATTTCCAAACAGACCTTTTTCTGATTCTGGATAATTAAGTACAGCACATTTCAAAGTGTCCAAGTACTAACTTCTTGTCTTCTGATCCCGACAGTCTTCCTTTCAGTCATCCCTAAATAAAGTGCTGCTCCTTGTCAGATATTTGCTTTAATGTTCCTTGGCTGTGATCCCAGAAATCTCCGCGTCAGTATATTTCTGTGAATAAGAGGCTGGTGGGGAAGACGGTTCCTATCCAGTAGTAGTGTTTAAGGCAAGAGAGTGTTCTCCTTCCACGGTCACTCGACAATGGCTGAGAGCAAAGCCATGGTACCCACCCCACAGAAGATGAGCAGTAATTGTAACAAGGAATGTCTGGAAAAAAAAAACAACAGAAAAAAAAAAAAACAGATTTAGAAAGGTTTGTGGACTCATTCCTTTTTAACATTAAATAAGTACCATACTTTCCAGACTATAAATCATACTATTTTTCATAGTTTGGAAGGTTCTGTGGTTTATAGTGTGGTGTGTGTTTTTTTTTTCTCTACATAACACATTTTTTAACTGATGGTTACATGTTAATTCGTACTGATAGACATGAGCCAAGGGTTAAACATTAGTCTGCAGCTGAGGGGAAAGCTAAACATGTGCTGAAGGAAAGATGGCCTGAGATGGAGGAACTAGTCCAGAGTTAGGTACTTTAAAACGTGCTGCTAGAAGAGGCAGCAGTGACGTCTCCCCGCCCCAGTAGTTGCCAAGAAGATGAATAAAAATGACTTTGGAGGAGGGAATCCCTAGTGTTGCTGCTTTATGCAACACAACTGCTGCTCTATAACCCCAGATTCACATTGGATGCTCCTCTCCACCGGTAAAGAGCACAGTGGAGTCGTTCCTGACCACTCTGATTTAGAGAATGGACATTGGTAAGTCAGAAACTGCCAGCAAACTTTCAAGTCATGACTAAGTACGTTGAAAAGCAGGTAACTGAACTAGATCATCAACATGGAAAAGGTCCCCCTCAGGTTTGACAAGCACTAAATAAATGTGACTTATACTCCAGTGCTCTTGTAATATACTTTCCTGTCTGACCATTCTCCAATAAAGGCCACTAGAGTCAATAAAACCTTCATAAATAAAAATAAAAAGCAAAAAAAGGTGAAATCCTGACTCATTTTTCAAATTTAGAAGACTTGTTTTGGCTGAATAAATCAAAAGTCTCAAGTGTGTAAAAGAGTAATTTCTCTCAAAATAGAAACTGGACTGAAATGTGTGGCAAAAACACAAACATGGTCTTAATATAAAGAAAAAGTGCATCTCAAAAGCATTAAAAAAACACTGATTAAGATTAATATAACAAATAAAATCTGGCTCATTGAGGGCTAAATATAAAGAAATTATTAAGGGATTATTAAAAAAAAAATTTGGACATGTATATACACCTGATGGATTTGTTTTATTTGGACCTACAGGATTTTAAGTTCGTATTTACCTTAAACTGGACTCCTGTAGCAGGTCAGGCACAACATTAACCAAGGCAATGTAGAGGAAACCCCCCGCAGTGAAAGGCAGAATCCAGCTAGAGGAGTTTTCTTCAAAAACAACGAAAATCTTCATGAACAAACTAATCAAATTTACATAATTCCCATCTCATAACATATTTTGCTGTGCGTAAAAAAATCTTCTACTACCTGCACCTTTGGGCGACTGAGCACAGAGGGCAAAACAAGCTCCTAAGACCCCAACCAGAGCTGTAGACAGCTGCATCCGGGCGGCACTCCAGCGGTCGAACCCGGCTCGCAGCAGAATGGCAAAGTCTCCCACCTGTGGAAGACGACATTTCTCTCAACACAGAAAAAGCTAAACAACAACTGTGTTTACAAAGACTCCAGTAGCCAGATATGTTATAAAGCTCCAAGATATGCAAACAGTTTATTTCCTAATGAAAACATTGAAAAATCTTTATAATCTCACCTCATGAGGGATTTCGTGAAGCAGGATAGCAAAGGTGGTGAGGAATCCAACCTGGGAGACAGAAAACAAGGCAAGAGAAAAGTGATTTACACACAACAGAAATGTTTAAAGTCTGTTTTTTGTAACACAGAAGAATAATGAGAAAATGCCTCAAACGTTAAAAAAGTAAAACAAGGTAGAAGGTTAATTTATATCATGTAGTTTAAGCCATTCGTAGCCAATTTTGTAGCATAAAAGGCCATTTGCTTATTTTAAGTGAGTCTAACAAACATAAATAAAGATAAGAGTTTAGAAAGTGTATAGCTGTAAGTAGTTTATTTATATTTAACTAAAAATTAATTTTTGTTTAATTTATTTCTTTTGAATATTTCAACAAGACAACTATGACAAACACAAAATGAGTAAACAAAAAAATGCTGGTAAAGTCTCGCATGCGCATGTTTGAAATATCTAGTCAACTTCCTTTCTGGCACAATGATCAATTCTTCATGCTGTTAACCTTCTGTCTCTCCAGCTGGACTCATGTCCCAGAACTGCAGATACACGGTAACCTACTGAAGCGGTACAAATCCATGTTTCTGGAGTTCAAAATGCACCTCTTAAAAAAGCTTGTATTAGAAAAAAAGAAACAGACAGAATATGTATATCTTTGAGTCTTTAAACAATTGCTCAATCGGTGAGGTTAATAATTAGATGGCTAGGTTTATAACAGCTTAAATGAACAACATAACTTAGAGTTATGCCTTTCAACTTTTTATTAGTTTGCTACATTAGATCAATTTGGAGTCAGTCAGACTAGAGCACATTTTTACTCCACACACAGTGAGGTTTTTCAAACTTTCACAGCTAGTTAGTATCTTTTTCTTTTTGTGCATTTCCAGCACTAATGACTGACTTATGACTTTTCAGCATCAGCTGCTTTTGAATTATTTGACCCAGGGTAATGAAGCCGCCTCTCCCACACACAAATGCATATAAAATAAATAAACCTGGCGAGCTTTTGAGCTGACACAGCTTAAAATACTAACATTTACAGGGGTGATGAAACACTGTGAAATAAAATCCTACCTTCTTGCTCACTGAGAAGCTTCCAGCTACTGCCAGTCCATGGGTGAAGTTATCAATGCAGTTGGCCAGAAGGTTTAGGTATCCACTTGTCTGCAACACATGTATGAAAAACTGTCTAATTTAAAAAAAAAAAATGGAGCATTTTCTCTTTAATATCTCATGCTAAGAATCAGCCTAAAATGTGATTTTATCAATATCAGATAAACATATCTTGAATACTCAGAAAAAACAGTTACTCATCTTTTTACATGATGAATTAATTGTTATTAATTGTCTTTAGCCACATTCTCAGGCTAAGCTATATAACCACAGGCTTGATTGCTGCGTGGCCTGTAGTTACAATAAATTACTTGAATAGAAGCTGTCTGACCAAATGAAGCAGGCAACAAAATGTACAAAGTAACACGTCATGCCTTGACTTAAAATAAAATCAAGAAAATATTTTTGGAACAAGTAATTAACATTCTGGAAAGAGTTACAAAATCATTTCTAAGGTTTTGGGACTCCACTGACCAACAATGACAGTGATTGTCCACACATGGAGAAAACATGGGACAGAGGTCACCACTGATCAGCCAAACAAAATTACTCAGACAGTATAAATAAACCAATGACTTCACAAAGCAACCATTTCAAAACACTAAGGAACCCACTAGCCTCAGCTAAAATCTGTGCTCATAAAAATGGCAAAGATGACATCCATGAAATTGCTAACCAAAATAAATTTGACACCTATTTCACTTTTGCCAGAACTTATTTCTGACTAATAACTTTTGGAAAAATATTCTGCAAATTGATGAGACAAAAGTTTTTTTTTTTTTGTTTTTTTTTGAAAGTGTGTACCTCTACATGGAATAAAGAGTTTAAAAAAAAAGAAAACATCATGCCTATAGTCAAGCATGGTGGTGTAAGAGTGATGGTTTGGAGCTGCGTTGTTGCTGCTAAATCTGAATAGTTGGCTGCTATTGATAAAACTCTCAATGCTCTCAGCAGAAAGTCCTCAAGGAAAATGTGCCGCCTTAACTCAGTGACCTTTAGCACCTTGTTAATACAGCATGACACTGATCTAAAGCTTATTTTCAAGCCCACCGCTGAATGACGCAAGAGAATTAAAGTTTTATAGTCGCCTAGTCAAAGTCGGAACTTAAATCCGATTCAGAAGCTGTTTATTTTCAAAAAAAATCCTGATATGGCTGAATTAAAAATACTTTGCAAAAAGAGTGGGGAAAATTCTTTTACATCCAAACTGATGTAAAAGCCTCATTGCCACCTATTACAAATTCTTGATGTCTACTGCTGTTTAAAAAAAGCAGTAAATAGACGCAAAAAGCTTAGGGGGAGTTTACTTTTTAGAAATAAATTAAAAAGAGAGGAAGGTGGCTTTGGCAGCTTTTTTCTCCTTAAAATATGGAAATCATTATTTGACATCTTCATTTTGTATTTACTGATGTTATTCGTCTCATGCATAAAAATTTATTTTACGATCTGAAATATTTAAAAAATCTGTGAGAGGGGAAATAGTTTTTTACTGCCTGTACTTCCATATTGATGTTTGGTCAGGGAAAAGTAATTAATAAATACAAGCACGTTATATAAGCAACCCACATCAAAGTTAACAGTTTATCCCTACTGTTGCCCCATTTTTCATCATATTCTGGGATATGCTTTGGTTGTCAGCATTACCTTAATTTTCTCCGAGCTGTCTTGCAGACTCTGTAGCTTGGAGGATTTCCATGACTCAGCATGGTGTCGGTTTCGGAGTGATGCCTCTGCTTTGACGCCGAAAGCTGAACTTGACTGTGGAGAAAAACAATGCTTAACTTTTATAACACGTGCACTCATCAAAAGAGATGCAAGAAACTCGGAAAGAAAGTCCTCCCAGTGGAATCGTAAAGCTCCCAGCGCAACCAGTCAAATAAAAACTGCAATTTAGTGGGAATCTAAACACTGCAAAGCAGCACACAGTTTACTTACGGACGCTTTTGATGTGCATTACAAAGATTCAGCCATTACATTTATTTTGTGCTAGCGTTTCTGTTTTCAGAGAATAGCCAACTTCCCTGTTCCATCATTTAGAAACCACTTATGTTGTCATTTGGACTGAAGCTCAAATAAAGCGAGAAGGAAATAACCTGCGGTCGTCCGGTTGCCACAAGGAAATGTTTGCTCCATCTCAGTGACTGAAGCATGAGGAAGTAATGAAGTGTGATGAATTTTATGGCTATTAATGACCTCCAAGAGATGGGAGCTAAATTTCCAATCTAGAGCACTGTGCAAGTTTCATGTAAAAACGATGCATTGATGCAAAACACTGGCATGACTCACTACAAAATATATTCACCTTGTTACTTTTCTTGCAATGCTTAACGTTTTAGGAGAACACACTGTTAGCTTCCCCCTTTGCTGTAAATCTCTGCCCATGTCTATTGTTGTCTCTGCCTAAAAGCGGTGTTCTCCTGTGGACAGCGAAATGGCTGAAGCAGCTGCTTCATCCCCTGCACTAAAAATAGACACAAGGAGAGGAGCTGAGACGTGGATTCCAATCTTCTCCCTCACTGGCATTAAAAAGACATGATGGAATGTGTATTCTGCCTCTACATACATACAGAACAAGGATTTTTTACAGAGCTAGCAGTAACCATTTTACTTTATAGACGTAACATAAAATGTGTATAAAATGCATACACTTTAATACCACGCCCATGCTTTTATGTATATTAAACATGGCATCTCATCTCTGTGTGAGAAACCAAATACAAATATGAACAGCTGTTTCAAATCTGTGAGCTGCAAATACAGTATCTTTGAGGGTTAAGTGGCTCTTTGATAAATGCATTTCTTTTGCTTTTAGCCTTTGACTGGGTGACAGGATTGAAGTAGATGATTCACCTGGGTAAATATACACACACAGTGAGCAGCCATGCACAATAGAAGAGTACAAACGCCGGCAATGAGAATATAGGAGCAGCCTGGCCATATTCATTTGCAATACAACCCTAAATAAAAAGATGAAAAGGTGCTTTGCTTATTTTTAAGAAGGCAGGAGGCTAAACATTAAACTGACACTTGCTTTTTGCGTCATATATAAGGCAGGCAAGAAAATCAATAGGGATTTCTTCCCAAATGTGTAGCTGCTGCTGTAAACTCGTGGGTGTGCTACGGGTCATCTGATATGACAGTCGTCAAAACACAACTGACAGATGTGCAGACTAAGCATCATAGCATCTGCACAGAGTCTGCCAACAAAAGGAAATATGTGAAGGCTTGTATCGACACGCGAGACAGAAAGAAATAACAGAAATACTCACCGACAGGTTAAAATTCAGGTCTGAATTTGTGGGGGCATCCTCGAGGCCGTATTCATCTGGAAACATTTTCTCCAGCAGGTGGAAGGCAAACAGACCAATGAGTACCCACAAGCCCTGGGTTATGTAGTGGTTGTGTTTACTAGCTGGAAAGACAGCACAGACTGTAAATATGTGGGCATGAGATGAGATGTACACTAGAGATCTGGTGATGCAGCCAACACACTGCTTCTAAAAACTGACACAGACAGACCTGAATGAAGGAATGTATAAATGCTATTTTCTTTCTTTAATGGACCAGTCTTTTCTCTTACAAGAGGGATTCCTTGTTAGAGCATGAATATATTTATGAAACCTGTGACTGAGACCCACCTGGAGGGCCTGAGAGCGCCCACGCTTCAGGAAGGAGGTGAAGAAACACGTCACCAAGGAGACCACCAATAGCAAAGCTCAAGAGCTGCTTCAGCTTCTGGCATCCAGCTGGCAAAGAAACAAGGTACCAATTATGACAAGGTATGATTAACAACAATCTCTGTGCTGTTTTAGGTTTAAATACAGTTTATGATGAGCTTAAAATACATTTTGACAGCATTAAAAAAGATTGTGATAAATTAGCATCTCTTTTCAGCCTGGCTGTTGTCATTTCAACATATGAGGCACTTAAATGCACAGTAGCATCTCTGGCTCACCATGCATTACCTATAATAACACTTCACGGAAACTTTAACCTCGGAGTGGCTGCATTTCTCAGCCTTCAGCCTAAAATACTTCTGGACTGCCACGTTAGCGTGGGTGGGGCCTGTCAAAACTTTCAGCCCTCTGGTTCACCTAAAGTGACTTTGGTCGGGTCACAGAGTACAAGGAAAGTGTACAGTAGATCACCAGAATCATTTAGAAGTTACAAGTCTGGATTAAGCTGGATATATAAACTTTTACATGTAGATATTTTCTGTACACAAACTCATGTTTAGAAGGAATTATCAAGTACCATCAATTACCAAGGATTGCAATAGATGGCATTTGTATTAATGAAAAAGCAAAGTCTCAAAGAAGTAAATAATTCCCAAAGAAAATATGATGTTAAATACAAAACTTGAGATAAACTAAATCAAGTTAAATGTAAAAAGCACCATTGTGTTTGAATCTAGCATCATAGAAGAAGTTTAAAAGCGATTTTTTTTTCTATGTTGTTGCACTTGGCAGCTGAAGCTCTTCCCACTCAGAACAGGAAACTCTTTACTGTAAATAGGAATCTTAAAAAAAAAGCACAAAAAAAAGAGCTGTGAACTTGCATCATTGCACACTATAATTGTTTAGAAAACACGCAGCTGCGTTCATATTTGGGCTCTGCTGATAGTTCACTTCACACTGTGTGCTATAGGAAGCCCTGACAATTTAGAATGCAGCTGCCTGCTTTCCACCAGAAACATCTGTTGATCCCACTGGAAAAAAGAAAATCTCTCTAGTGTGGGGATGAGATTCATCACAAAGCTATTCAATTGTAAAACATGTGTGGGAAAAAGAAAAGAATTTGATGGATTTCTCATTTTTCCAGATGTGTGAACCAGCAGCCCAGTTTACTCCATTTTCTTGCAGTGTTTCCATGTTTACAAAGAAGATAGAAAGAAGAAGTAAACCTGATCACAGTTCCCTCTCCCTCTTGCTCCAATCCTTCATATTTTGGGGGGAATTTGGGCTCCTTATAACAGGAATTCAAAAATCCACTGGTTTTGCATATAAAAAATATCCCTAACATTGAATAATTCCCTGACCCATATAGCGGATGCTAAAAAATGCTAACTAAAATCACGCAAGTGTCACAGCATCCAAACAAGCTAAAGAGAAGCAACAGAGCATCTCGGCAAGATTATTTTACAACATATTTATGCAATTAATTTGATAACAAAAACAGGAACATTTCTTTAGGTTGCTACAGACATTTGAATCTGAACACTTCTGCTTTCAAAATAAAAAAAAAAAAGAATTTCCCAGTTTGGCAAGAACATGGTTCAATCTGAGTTAATGTTGGAGAAAAAAAAAAACTTAAAATCTAAAGCTTAATTTGAACTAAACAAAAAAAAAAGTCGTGAATAATTTGAGTCATGGTAAAGCTGTAGAGTTAGGACTATATATTCCTGATCCTACCTTCAGTTTTGAGGGCAGGTCCTGCTTCAATAGGAATAACAAGCAGAGGGAAAACCCCACTGAGGCCCACAGCGACTGAGCCCACCAGGGACAGGAGCCATACATGCGTGTGTTCACTGGTTAAAAAGTCTGCGAGCGCCTGCAGGCCTGGGAGGTCATCTGCCAGACTGGGGCCCGGTCCCGCAGCTGTAGCCATCGCGTGAGCCATAGAGGATTGTGCCATCTTCCGGCTGCTTGATGCTCCCCTGGAGGTCAGCATCAGCAGAGCAGCAGGGACAAACAGAGCAGCGACAGCCCAGCTGGGCCTCCAATAGCTCCCACCTTTCATCCGTCTCTCAGCCCAAAAAACACTTGGAGCCTGTGATGCTGTAACAAGAGAGTGGATATGACAAAAACAAATACTAAATTACCATTTCAAATGTCTAAATCTTCTGCATTCAAAAAGTTGAATTCTAATGCCACTGAAGGCAAAAAAAAAAAGATGCCAATCAATAAGTAAAAAGAAAATAAATAATTTGTTAGGTTGCAAATAAATTAAACTGTAGTTCTTAGTGAATTTAGATTTTTAAAAATATACGACTGTGGTAACGGCCCAGAAGAAATTCTGGGTGAGGGGTCGGCAACCCAAAATGTTGAAAGAGCCATATTGGACCAAAAAAACAAAAAACAAATCTGTCTGGAGCCACAAAAAATTAAAAGCCTTATATAAGGCTTATAATAAAGGCTTTAAGTGTTTACATTAGCCAAATATCAAAATGACTAAGTGTATATATAATTAGCATTCATGATTAAATGTTTATTTTTCGTTTCCAGTTATTTTCAAAACATTTGTAGGTGCAGCTTATATTAAGGTGCGCTCCCCCACCTTTTCTCATTTTTAAATTTTTTTGAAAAAGCTCCAGAGAGCCACTAGGGCAGCTCTAAAGAGCCGCATGTGGCTCCAGAGCCGTGGGTTGCTAACCCCTGTTCTGGGCACATAAAAAGCAAAAGCAGTTTCTCATTTCAACAATCGCCTTGATGCTGTGCTTTGAGCGCTCTGCAGGTGTACGTCCACAAATAGAGCCTAATCGCATTAAGATGCAAACCACTTGTTTGCTGCAGCCAAAAAATTGAGAAAGAAAATATTTTCTGTGAAAATAGATTCAGCTGGATATCTGATGGCATACAAGCCAGGGTTCTGGTTGTTTGCAACAAACTCTTGGATTTTCCAGCAGTACGCTCAGAGCTCACAGTTTACTCCAACCAGATGAAATCTCTGGAATTCAGAGAATGTCAAAGAAAACTACAAGCATGTCTCTGGTGTCTTCATTGATCCGACATGTCTTCCTCTGTCTTTGAAAAACCTCTTCCACTGAAGAATGTTTTTGCTTTCTTTGTGGCTCTTTCAGATCAAACTGGTTGCAACTACTAGCTACCAAATCTGCCTCCAAATCCCCAGTTTACGAAAGAATAAAAAAATTAAATGATAATAAAAATGGATTTGATCATTTCTACTTCCATCTCTCGTGTACATTCTACACCTGCTGAATGTTTCTTTTTTCAGATTTTAGCATCAAACCGTTTTAAATGAGTTAGTAGGGTTGTCAGAATAATAACAATTTTGAGGTAAATTTAAAAATAGTTAATTGACAGAAAAATGGAAGCACACGGTGACATACTAAGGATAAGTGATTATAATTGTATGATAACTGCATGCATGAATCACAAACTGGTGCAAACTTTCATAAAAGATCATTAACACATTGGGTGCTACTGTTTTGTCAAACAGGGAAGTTTAACAAAAGCTGACTTGTTCCATTCCTATTGGTTTTGCCCTATTTAAGGAAGTCAAACTACTATTGTGATTTTTTTTTTCGCTCTTAACAACAAACAGGTTATATCTACATTTAAAAGTATAGATATAAAATCAGCTTACAATGGGAGGTGTTTTTTTTTTTTTTTTTTTTAAATATGGCTGAAAAGATAACCTCATTATGAACTTTGGTTTTTGCTGTGAATGCTGAAAACGACAACGGAAACCCAAATGATGATTTTCAGTGAGAGTTCAAAGCACAGCAGAAATGCTGCCAGCTAAGCAGATATGTCAATCCATCACTTATTGATCAGAACTGACCCATATTCAGGAGGATCATGACTTGTGAATTATTAAAAATCATTCCACATCAGCTCTTAAATTGGTCAACTCATTCATAATAACCTGAATCCACTTGTACATTC
Organism: Brachyrhaphis terrabensis; assembly: GCA_903067065.1. NCBI lineage: Eukaryota > Metazoa > Chordata > Actinopteri > Cyprinodontiformes > Poeciliidae > Brachyrhaphis > Brachyrhaphis terrabensis. Next base: position 15,152 of record CAEGAG010201221.1, read on the forward strand.
AGTAAGTTGAAATGCTTTGGGTTGGAAAGAAGAGAGAGTGTCATGCAACCTTTAATCTCGAGTGTTATTTAAGAAGACTGTTTATGATGACACAATATGTAAAAATTTATAAAACATCCCTTGAAATGGAACCTGTTCAAGTGTGCTTTTTAAATAGAAACCTCTCTAGTTAGGATTTGCTTGATTTTTCTGGTTTGTTTTTAGTGGAATAATAGTAAATTGGAGAGCAAATAAACTTACAACTGTTTTTTGGACATTTTATATAGTGATGAACACACTATATTGGGGTCAGCAGAAATGCTGACCCCAATATAGTGTGGGGTCAGTAGTATATTGTGTATATACAACACAATATACTACTTAAATTGTATATTGTGTTGTATTCCTTCGAAGAAATGATTCTCAAACAGTTGGAGTTTCAAGAAGGAAAGTTAGAGGCTTCCCCACCAAACTCAATCTGAAAGTCCAAAATATCAGTCTTGCTTTTAAAACTTGACAGATACGGTATGTAAACTTTTTCTTCACACTTCCGACAGCTTGTATCTCATTAAGTCTTTCACAAACTCTGAACTGTAAATCCTCCAATTAGGAACATCTGTGCATATAAAACAGCAAATCAGGGATGACATCACTCCCAGATCCACGCGCTTTAGAGGTAATTGATATGCAGCAGGAGTTAATCAGCAATCAGCATTTATTGAGTGGTTCATTGTTGTCTTGCTGGGAGTCCCCAAACTTTTACGAAGAGCACTACCCTTTGAAGGAGATCTGCTTGAACAAGTAATGCTTTTGCTTCTTAGTGGTTACAAGCTGTACAGCCCAAATATTTTTCTATTATTTAACTTTGCCAAAAATAATTTCCTCTACAAGCACCCTAATATGTTTACACTGCCAAGTTTTGATTAAATTCCTGCTCTGTCAGTTACCATAACAACCAAATATCGACAAAAAACCTCATTTGTTTATTTAGTCTGTACTCGTAGTAACACATTATGTGCGGTAAAGGACACTTTTGAACCTTTTATTGACGGTTAACCTTTAAAACATGAATAAAATCGACTGCAGGTACAGAGATACGAGGCAGACAGAAAACTCCAGAAGGAGCAGATTCCAGACGGACTTCCTCTTGGCAGATGATTATTTCTCATTTTTTCCATTACTCATTTCAGGGCGTCTGACCAGCTGAGGTGACTACCTTTATTTGAACTTATTAGATGTAAAATGGATGCGTGAATTTATCCCACTATTAAATGTTACAAACTCCGAAGTGTCACGTCTGAGAGTTAGCGAGAGCACGTGGAGCGACCGTTGGTTAAAAAACAGTTGAGCCGCAGCAGCAAATGAGCTGGAAAAACTTGGGACGCCATTACGCTAAAGTGAGGTGAACTAGGTTTGCGATTAATAATATGTATTAACCAGCCCTGGGGTCTGCAGCTCCGAGTTAGCAGGCTAACAGCAGCCAGCAGCGGACGGAGGAATGCAGTCGGACGCAGTTTGCTAAAGCGATTAGCTCCTCAAACTACGTAAGTTTAATGCTAACAGCGACAGCTAGCATCAGTGTCACAAACTTACTGCCACGAAAAACTTGCTGAAAACCTCCCTACCCCTAAAAGTGCAATCTGAACTTTTGACTAATTTTATGAACATACCTTGTGGTTTCGACAGTCTGTGCACCGGTGTGTCCCTGCCATCCAGACCTCGATGAATAAGCAGCCTGAGTTCCTGCAGACTCCCAGCTGCTGCTGCTGCTGCTGCTGGGCGGACGGGGACCCACACCGCGGCTCTCCCAAACAGCCACGTATCAGGAACATGAGGGGGAGCACCAGGGAGAATACAAACAAACACGAGAGGGGAGTCGCAGCGTGAATCCCGCCTCACCAGAGATTGCAGGAAGTAGCCCATCCTCCTAATAGTCCCAAAACTACCACATTTGAAGGGATTGTTTGCGTACTTGACGCAAATGCACATGGAATAATTGTTAAAATCAAACTTTCTCTTCTGGGGAAGAGGCATTTCAGGCATAAAGCTGCAGATGCTGCATCATCTAGCTGGTTTGTTCTGTTCATTACGACCGTAGTATTTTGTGCACTTTATTCTATAATAGTGCTGTAATGCATTTCTAAAATACTGAGAAGCATAGCTGAATATATGAATTAGCCTAGTGAGAAATTTGTAGAAGTAGTTAAACTATTCACATTTCTGTGCTTTATCAATGTTTCATTGCAAATCACTTTCAGTAGATGGTGAAACTGCAGTATAAACTTGCATGCATGCATTACAGTGCACTCAGAAAGTCACTTTTTCCACATTTTAAGCTGCAGCCTTAGGTCATATTTGATTTCCTTCCCCAAGCTTTTTATAATAGTTTGCTGGAATTCTGGCCGTTCCAGTCTAATCAAGTCAGGTCTGAAAGCGACCTTTCACCCCATGCAAGTCAAGACTGGTTCAGCTGTAGATGAAGACACTCTGTAACCAGCTTCAGCCTGTATCTTCACAAGACTTTTGCTTTGGTTGTGGAATTAATCTGCACATTTCACATTGAAACATGTTCACCTGAGAGACACACAGCCCCTCTCCTTCCTGATTGGTATGAAAACTCGACATTTCATTCGTTCTTACAGTTGTATATATTTTTTGAGCAGATGAATGTTCAAAAAATATGCTAAGGGAGGTCCACATTTTTCTCTCTCTTATCTTTGCTGACTTTGTTTTTTTCATGTCACACAAGGAAGCAGTGCGTTTGAAGTCTTACCTTCCAATGCATTCAATAAAAATACAAATCAAAATGGATTTTCATTTAATTGAAATGTTGTGATTTAATCTGAAGTTTGCACAGCAGTGACTTCAAAATCTGAGCTTTACCAAATTGCTTAAGGGCATATTAATTTAATCCAGCCGTCAGTTTACTATACTCACTTACCCTGGCAAAGGCTGGTGCCTTTCTTGTGCAGTTGCATGGTGAGGAGTAGGATAAACCCTGCAAAAGTTATCAGGCCATCACTGAAAAACACAAAGAGTTGAAGAACAGGTACAGGATACACATTACGCTCACACTCGTAGGGCAATTTAGAAAGTCATGTTTTGTGATTGCGATGATGTCTAAGTACCCAGAAAGTACTGCTGTTATGTCTCCTGAAAAATACAATTGAAATTATTTTATTTCTCAGAACATGTAACATTCATGGTAACAGGACTCCAAATTAATATGACAATTAATATTACAATATCAGTTAATGTTTACAGTACATTTTACTTGACTTTCTCCAAAAACTTTATTTAAGTTTTGGAATCGGTACGTCAAAGCTTTTCACAGTAACAGTCAGATTAGTTTAACCTAAATAGTTCATTGCTCTCCAATATGATTAAACACCACACACACACATTACCTTAGAAATGGTAGAACTACGACATAAATCTTGCAATGATTGTCGCTGAAAGATGATGGTGGGCAATAACCCAGCTTTATTTTTTTATTTGAAGCTTTGACAAAAAATGTAAAGCATAAATATTCATTAAAAATTACAATTGGTAGGACTATGTATTGCTTTTAATATTTTTTTTTTTATAATCTAAAAAGTGATGTAAAGCAAGGTCTGAAAGTCATGCAGTTTTTCTTTAAAATCTGACTCTTTCTCGCTCTCAGAAACATGTTTTTATTTTTTTTTTATTTTTTTTTTTATCCACCCAACACTGTCTTATGAATCATTGGCATATGAGTCAATGGCTCCTAAACTGTAACAAACAAGTGTTTTGTCCAGATATAAAAGACAACTTGGCAAATAATCAATTTTAAATGGGATCTCTGGGCACTTTGTTACAGTGGCCATAGATATCCACCATGTCCTTGTTTCTTTAGTAAAATCTATGAAAAATCCTAGAGAACTCAACTTGGCCGTTTAAGACAGCTTTTTCAGCACCAATAAGGCGATTAACAAACAGCTGTTAGGTAATAGGTTTAAATTATGCATTAGGTGATACATTTCATGTCAATGTTTTAAAGAGACAACTTTTAGGTGACATTCAGCTGGTGAAGATTGTATATTTGGCACACCTTCTTTTGTCCTCTGCTTGTGTTCTTGCATTTACTCTTTTTCCTTTTGGCACACTGCAACATACTGTTGTGATAAAGAAAATTCTCTTCATTAGAGCGGCTAAAACGAAATCCAAAGTACTGCAGATTTAGGCGTTGCTGCAGCTGAATTTCTCCTATTGAGACAAATAAAGGTGTTTGTTCTCAGTAATCTGGATTTTGCTGAATTTCTATTTTTCCATGTTTAGTAGTTTTATCTACAAATCTGAAAAACTGAATTGGTAAAGGCGTTAGACATGAACATTTTTGATATAAAATATTTTCTTTATGTGAATGTTGCCCATGTTGAGAACCATCTCAGAACCCCGCTTCCTCCCTCTCCTCAGTTGGATGTTTCACATTAACTACCCAACCACCAGGTGGTGCATGTGACAGGCATTTACTGCATGACTTGTGGCTTAACATTTGTTGAAACAGTAGACAAGAAATGTTAATTTATATTTAGTGGATGGCATGTATTTATATCTTTGGCTCAGCACTTCTGTTTTAAACTTGAAGATACTGTAAGTAATTAACTTGAGATGAAGTAAAGAACATTCTTTACAAGTCGTCCATTTAGATTTTTTTTATTTGAGGTGCACAATATATCCATTTATTCCCAGACAGTGTAGCACTAGCCACAAATAATGATCTGCGTCTTTAAATAAATAAATATATTTGGAAATATAATTATTTCCAAATATTTCTGCAAACAGGTTGTAGAAATGGACACTGTGCTCTTCAGAGACATGGTTTTTAATAATTGTAGACTAACCAAAGTTTGAAGTTCTCATTTTTTTAAAATAGACTAACGGACAGGCGGACTTAACAGTGTGAGATGTGAAGATAACAAAAAACCATGATTAATATCCGCACTGACTCATCTTTGTCTGACTTGAGCAATACACAAAAAAGAAAGAGGAACTACTTGTTTGGTGGGATCGAGGCCCAAAGCCTTATAAGGGTAAATTCGGGCAAAGTGGTTGTTTTTTATGTGTGTAGTTTGGGAATTAAGAGTTAAAAAAAAATTAATGTCATGCATTGTGAAACATATTGAGATGGCAGACTAGCCAGACTTTGCAGAGCTACATGCTGATCAGTTTTGTGGGGAAAGAACAAAAAAACCCAGAAACAAAATTAAAGTGCCATTCCACTGTTTGTACGCATGTGTACTAATGTCCATGCGCCTCGTGATTCACCCTTGTCTAATAATATCCGCAGGCCCTGTCTGAGAGCTGAGGGTTGTGGACTCCAGTGAAAATGAGGAATCAGGAATAAGAAGTGAGAGGGCTGGATGTCCCCTTGGCTTGCATGTCAGGTGAGCGTTCCATGTCATTGTGAAACACACGATGGCCACTGAAACCTCGGGGGACTGTCAGCCAGGAAGCACAAGCCCTAACATGGACTGTCCGACGTTCACAGAACTGAAATATTCTATGCAGTTTGTTCAGTTTTTGTTTAGAAATTAAGTAGTTGGAAGCCTTCGTGTCAGCAAAAAGCAACTTTGCACGAATACTGGACAAATTACCTTGGAGTTTTGCTGGAGGTTCTGATCAAATTGCTAAAAAACAAATAGGGTGAAATTGATCATGTTTTTATCTTTCTAGTTGACTATAATTCTAATCATTCCTGCAAGAGCTTCTGCATAAAATAAAGCATGCTATTCATCAATGTTTATAAAAGCAATTAGTTGTGCCTATTTAGTTTTTGTTCAATATACACAGAGTAACATTTAACTTCACAGAAAAAACATATTTATGCTAAATTTTCAACAAGCTGGCATCTCCACAGCATAAATATGTAAACAAAAACAATTTGCAAAGTTTCTGTAATACTCTATTTGTGAAATAAAGTCACAATTTTGAGCTGATATCAGTGTTGCTTTTTCCAGATGATATCTTCATGATGTTTTTGAAATCTACTTTGTTTAGCAATCAGAGTCTCTGTTTCTCCACGCAGTGTTCATTTTACAAATTACTTCTGTAAAAGCTTGATTATTTAGATTTTGCCAGTCTGTTCTGCATTTAGTGTATTTCAAGTCAGTGTTAAAGGGGAAGCGTCAACTATTGACATCTCATAAAGACGTACCCAATGCCACTGAATTCAAATTATGGTGATAATCTTTGTTATAGTCTCCAACAGTGCATGCAGTCTGTTTCAGTTTCATGATAAGACGGCTTTGTCAGAAGCATGTGAAAACATACACTTAAAGAACAAACTTCAAATATAGTAATTATAAAAACAGGGGGAAAAAAACGCACACTGCATGTTTTCTTTTTATTTCAACTATGTCGAGACAGTAGCCTGTTGGGCTTGTTTGAACAAACTAAATTCAGTACTATCAGGATTTCTCACAATCTTGACAACTCACTTCATAGGAACAGTTTGCCACCTTCTTGTTTTAATAAGGAAGAAGAACAAGGAGAAGAAGCAGAAGCATTACAGGACCAACCTAAATTGGAAGAATTAAGGAAGTTTTTAGTTCCCCTGCTAATACTGAGATATATAGAAAGCTTGCATTTTTCAACCACCTTTGGCAATTTGCTTCCAGCGATTCAACATCTCCCTGGTCGACACCTTTGGAGGCTCACCGTTGGATGTTGCTCAGAGGACGACGGTAACAGACGAACCCTTCAGTCTTCTGAGCGAGACTATGGGCGTTTCCTGATTTTCCTGCTTAAAACCCTTTGATATGAATTGCTGCTTAGCTATTACTTTGTGTTTTGCAAGTTTAGATATAGAAACGTAATTGCTTAAATAAGTACCTAAATGTTACTGATTGAAGGAACACAATGCTGTTTATTTTCAGTTTTAATCACACCCTTAAATCCTGCAAAATGTATTTATTTTTTTCAAAGTCTTTTATCTTGACATATCTGGATTTCTGCCTTTATTTTATATTTTTAAATTTTCAAATGGAGAACAGAAAGTTTGTCTCAGTTTGAATGCAAAGTTAATTGCAGGTGGTGTTTAAAAAACATTAAAAATATCATTTATTTATTGGTAAAATGATGTGTGGGACATTTTTATTGGCTTCTTAATAAATAAAAAAGAAAATTGCAATCTTTTCCCTTATTTCTAACTCATTGTACTAAAACTTTTTTTTTTCTTTTCATCTTTTTTTTTAACTGAGCCAGTTACTCAACTGGCTCAGAAGAAATGGTGAGCGAAGACGATTACGAAATTTGAATACTGCCGCAGGAGTTACAGAGTGTGGACATCAAACTGCAGTCATTCTGGCCAAACTGATGTTCAGCAAAGGAGGAGTGCAACACTTCCTGTTGCGACGTACCCTGTATCCTGTTTTCCACAGTCAGTGGTCATGCGTGTCATTCCCCTCTGCAGAGCAGTGTGGGCACAGTCTTGTGACCCTAGTCTGTCAATTTTTATCTGACTGATTTTAAAACATCTCCAAAGTTCAGAAAAATAAAAAAAAACATCTATCATCAGCAGAAATTATGCATTATAATAGCACTGTAAATGTTTATGCATGCCTGTTGAGAAATAGCTGTGGGTTTAGTCAAAAATATGATCAGGCAAATCAAGATATTGCGAAATGACAAACTTTTATAGTGTTAAGGAAAGCGTAACAGTAGCAGCATTTGGAAACCAGCAGCACACAGTGTTTTCTTTAGAGTATAAGTAGCATCTTAAAATAAGTGTATGGAGAAACAGTAATGCGAACACTGACGCCTCCATATAGCCCGTGACTCGAGGGGCCAAGCTACGTGACCATGATTAAGAGGTGCCAACACAACTGTTTGCATGCTTGTGTAAGCTTTTGACCAGCTCAGATATGTATCTTGTGACAGGGTTTAGACTAAAAACTGTGAAAAGCACAGTTACACCCTGTGGTGTGACCAACCCAAAAGGCAGCCCTCTTGGCTGGAGGTGCAGGTCGCAAGAGAGGAATTTCACATTATGACACTTGCACTTAAATATATTGGTACTGGAAGTTTTATTTTAATTCAGCAGAGGTTTTAATAATTTGAGTGGTTCCTTCCGAACAGCCTTACTTTATTTATGATTTTAGCAGGAGACCTTTGAACTCGTCAGTGCAAAGCACAGGACATCTGTGATGTTGTATTCCATATAGATAGTTGACTTTTGTACCTGCTGGCTCATTTTTATAGTTCACAGCCATTTTTAATGGAACAAGTGAATCTTTTTCAGTCCAGACCATTTTTCCATCTCATTTTAATTTCTGTTCCTGCATTATTTTGATAGTATTTCAGAGGATTGATAGTTTTTGTGGATAAAGGTGACTGTAATTATTGATCTTTATTTAATTTTTAGCTTCATGCTCAACCACATTAATGCCAGCTTGTAGCTCCTCTTTTATATTGGTTTACAAGGACCTGGTCAATTCTGCATTTAAACTACTGCTAGACTGCAAGAAAGGCTTCATCAAAATTTAAAATACACAAATGTGGTTTAACGAAAGACGAGCACATTTTGAGATATTTTTTCTAATAATTATCCCAATGCAAAACTTTGTATTATCTCACCTATTAACTAATCAGTCCAGAAATGATCATTGTGAATGCCAACAAATATGCATTCTATTTGATTCTAATAAATGAGCCAGAACAGGCTTCTTCTGAAGAAAAAAGACTGCACTCCTTTGCAGAAAACCCCAACAACTATGCAAACTATAGTTTGGATTACACTGTAATTCAGAAAGCTCACAGACAAGACTTGTTCCTCAAATTACATTTCCACGCAAATGGCAAAAACTTCACTGACATGGGAGATTGTGCATGCATTTAGGAGAATAAACTAAACTAAACCTCTAGTTTATAAAGACACCAAGCACATCTCATGAAACCTTCATTAAACAAGACTGGAGGGGAGTCTTGTTTAATGAAAAGGGAGAGAGAATACAATTTTTCAAATTTATTATTGGAAAATGACAGGATTCTATTACATTTAAGAAAGTATGTATGATTTAGATTATGCTTCATCGTTTCATCATTGTTCACAACCTGTAGTTGTAAATAAATTTATTTATAGAGATCTTCCAGAACAGGATTGCTCTGTGATACTCTGTTAATGTTGACGGGTTTTTGGGATTTACAGTGAGAGTTTTTTTTTTTTTCGCTGTCCTGTTTTTTATTTGAAAAAAAGGTTTTTTTAGACTTTGATGTGCAAAAACCAAAGAAGTCTGATTTAAAAAATGGTGCAATTAGTTTTTCTAAAACAAGGTGAGACTGAGCAGACATTTTGTTCAAGGATGGGAAGTTAATCACACAGTGGATGCAGAATGACAGCGTTTCTCCCCTGCAATACTTATGAGGTAAAAGGTGGTGAAACTTCTCAGATTTTTCCCAATCGGAAATCGAAATTCACAAACCAAACCCAATGAAGTTTTTCTATTGGAAATTAACAACTTTCAGATTAATAGGTCAAATGATGTGGAGCAAGTAAATAAATCTTAAGCTATGAACTTTAAAAAAAGGAACTGCTCTTTAGCTAATGGCTTGTGAAAGTGCAAAAAACTTTTTTCTGCCTTTTTTTATGTAAGAACACTAAAAAGACCCTGGAAAAAGATCATCTGGTTTGTTTTGGTGTGTTTCTAATACCCAGAGCTCACCTAATGCCTTTAAATGGCTGAACCCAGTCATGCTGTGACTGAATGCTGAAGTAAACACGAACTTTTGGAATTTCAAAATAATGTGTGCAGACATCTTAAGCCACTCCTCATTTCATTGCATTTCACTTCTAAGAAGCATGATACCTTGCAGTTATTTGAAAGGTCTTGAGAAATCATTCTTCAGGCCTCCTAATGACCTTTAAAGTTCTGCTTGAACATGAAATGCTTTGTGTTTCACACAATTTCAGTTCAGAGCCTTCCTACCTGATTTATTAAGTTAGTTTTTTTTTTTCATCTTTCAAATAAAATCCCTTAAAGCAACATCTTTCAAAGACAAATAGACATTTAACCTTAGAATCTTTAAATCTAATGGACATATAGAAAATGTAGCAGAGAACAGTGTGTTCTTGGAAATAAACTGAAGAGCTGCGGATGCCTCAATGTATCTTGTGTATTACTGTAGTACCAGAAAACTGCATACTTTTAGTTGTGGAGTTTCATCTGCTACAGACCATTGTCAGGGACTTGGAGGTTTTATCATTTTATCCTCCCCTTAAAGTTAATATGTTTTAGTCACGAATTAGGAAAATTCTAGCTTGGCTGATGTAGTCACTTTTGCTTTTTGCAAAGCACAAAGGTGATAACTTTTCAGAAAATAATTTATAACTTGCAAAAGATTTCGACAGCATTATCTTGAAATTCTAATTTTTTCTCTAGGATTACGAGGATGTTTGTCGTATCGTCTACATGGCCTGAGGCAAAAATTAAAACAAGACTTTTTCTGGCTTTCTTTCAGCAGTGGCATTTTTTGTCACACTTCCATAAAGTTTTTGATGTATTAACAATCCCTGAATTGTTAATAGATTATTCCATTTTGATTGAATATCTCTTCTTATGTTACCATGGCTGCTTTCCTGATTAATGTTCTTGTACATACTGTCAGGAAAGGTGAACAGCTATGTCTTGGTAGACTAGCTCTGCTCTCTACTCTATTTTTAGATTATGTGTGGAACAGTGCTCTGTAAAGTGTTCAATGCTTAGGATAAATTGTAACCCTGCTTTAATTGTATCCACAACATTGTCCGATGTGCTTCTTTATCTTCGTTATGCAACTTTCCCCCCAACAAACCTCTGAGATTTTCACAGAACATATGGTGTATTTTACGCTGCAAATCAATTACTCACACACAGATTTATTTTTCTGCCAATTACTGACAACATGTCATTTCAGGGCAATAGGTTGCACTTGATTTTATTTAGTGGTATCAGACTGACAGGGGATGAAAACATGCCACCCCCAGTTTTCAGTGTGTGCTGGTATGTGTTGACCTTTTTAATTTTTAAAACGTAAGTTCTAATATCATCACGGTATATTTTCTTAAATTATAAAATTGGGCAAATCTATTTTTAGTTTTCGTAACCTGGAGGTCATGCAAAAATATTTGGTGTCCTTATATAATTTATAAAGTCTTCAGTAGTTTTTTATTTTCACATTTAAAGTTAACTATTCTTATCCAGGGACATGCTGAAATGTAGCCTGGAAACTTCAAGGCTTGAACCAACATAAAAACATAAAACATTTTCCCACTATTCCCTGATAACAGACTGAAAAAAATACTTGTGAACAGAAAAGTACAATTGGATGATGGTCCTGTATGACATAAACTTATATTATTTACATTATTGTTTTTATATTTGCAGTCTTCCTTTTTACCATGTTCGGGTTCATTTGCATCTTTTAGTGCTGATGAGGATGCATTTGTAACAGTGTTGATATTATTCAAATTATTAGATTCTGACTTATTAGTAATTGTGACACTGTGTTATCACTGTGCTATTTTTTTTTGTAAATATGGCATGTCTATATTTGGTAAGAAAAAAAAAATACCATGAAAATGAAATCAGCAAAACTGAAATTGATTATATGATGTAAGATTACATAGTACGTCTATAATTACAATAGCAAAGTCAATAAAATATTCACTTTTTGAATGTTGGTGGAAAGGATAAAATATACTATTAAATATGCCTTAGAGTGATTTTTCAGTTGCATGTGATCTGTTGTGGTTTATGTTTTATAATTTTCAAATGGTCTGCAGAATATGGAAGTCACTATAAACTCAATGGTTGATTTTCTTTTATTTTTTATTTATAAAACATGTAAAATGAGAATGTACAATCAAACCTGGTGCTACTGTAGCACATTTCTGAGCTGTAAGAAAGGAACTTCGATGAAATAAAGCTAAAATTCTTATCTTCCACCATCTGTTTGCTGTCCTTTCTGGATTTCACAATATTCTCCATCACACGGAGTATTCACGCAGCGACTATCACGAAACTGTTGCATACTATTGTTTCCTTTAAGTCTAGAAACAAAATCAGAAATTTAGATACCTTTAACCAAACTTCACCAACTATTTTTAGTGCTTTGACAAAACATAAAAAAACAAAGAGGCTAAAAGACAAAAAGGTTGGAAATCATAATACTGCATGTGCTTATCTACTAAGTAACACAAAAAGATCCCAACAATGCAACAAGCTCCCTTGGCAAGATCTGGGTCATCCTTGCCAAAATAATGCGTAAATGTATTCATTTAAAGGCAAGTTACAAGGAACTGAATCTGAAAACAAGGTCCAGGTTCCTCATTTCGCAGCATGTTGCTCTTGTTTAGCATGTAATGTACACTGCATGTCTTTATCTCTCAGGCCACAAGGAACACAAAGAGTTACATCCTTTAAAAACCAAACTTTGTGGTGAAAAGTTATCACAGTAGCAAAGTTGAGTAACAAACCAGTTTAACACTCTTCAAAAGTAATATGTTCAAATTAAATACTGATAATATTTTAGATAGTTTGGACTGTTAAATACTTGTGAAATAAAGGACAATCTGCAAAGTAACATGATTGAAGGAGTAAATTACAAAGACTCTCGACTTATGCTTATGTAACTGTTTGACATCTATAAAATCATGTTTCAAAACCCCTCAAATGCCAATAGTCAAAAAAAAATCTACTTATCCGATTAATGTAAAATCATTATCATTTTTTATAACATTTGTTACTCACAGCAAAAAAAAACAAAAAAACAAAACATTTCTGATCACAAATAATCTGAAACATAGCAGCTGGATCTGCTGTTTTGTTTGTCTACCCTCATCTCAGAGAAAATGTTTAGCAACAATCTTTCTTTCAGTGCTATCAGCAGCTATTTTTTTTTGCTTTATGCCCCATGTTTATTCTCACAAGAAAATAGAACAAGAAAGACCCCTGAAGTAGGAATTCAAACTCGATGTCCTAAATGACTGCCCTATATTGTATAAAAAATTGTGCATGCTGCAAAACTATAAACAATATTGGTTTATGTTTCAAAAATATCTCATGTGAACTTGAAGAAATGTTCCTTCCAGGTACACATAAAATTAAAAGAAATACATTTGCATCATCTTTTATTAATTCTAGAAGTTAGCACCGTCATAATTTGCAATGCTCACTACTTTTACACTCAACTACAACTAGCTTAAACATCTGAGTTTAGCTGGTAAGCTAAATCCAGTCCAGTCTTTAATCTTATCTCTCAGGTATTCAGTTATTTTATAATCTTTATTGTTTTATTAATAACCACTTCAAGTTGCTAAAGATGTTTGGCAGGGGATAGCCATCAGGCATTTTTAAAAAAATAATTTTTCTTTCTATTCACTCTGGATAATAAGAACCAGTTGTATTTGTCCACTAAACACAGTTTGATTCTTTTTTCTTTTACCTCGTCTGACCATTCCAGACAGATTAACAATTAGTTTGACTCAAATGTTCTGAAATACCTCTTGGTTTCAGTCATCACCGCTGACTTCAAAGTCTGACAATTTTCTTGTGTTAAAACTCTCTACTCGTTATACTTCCTTTAATAAGACAAGGTTTAGTGTTTGCTCTCTCTGTCTACTGTCATAGAGATTATACTAATCATCATGGGAAACGTTCACACAGTCAGCAGCACAGCTGCTTTAGGCAACACCATTATTACTTTTTGTATTGATTATATGCTTCGTTGGATAACACCACTGACTCCCCTTTTACCATTGAACAAAGTCGAGATTCTCTAGTTTATGTTAATTTCTCCATAATCTCTAAACGCTACAACTCTTTTATTCCATTTGGGAACCTGGCCATAATAAACTCAAAAGTGTTAAGCCACAACAAATCCCAGCCCTGGAATTAACTCCTGCTCTTTATCCATACCGCTAACATGATAAACATGAAGACTGGTTTATTTCATATTTTTACTTTCTCTTGATTGTGTTGAAATGTTGTCTTGTTCTAACAAGACAAACTGTTTAGAATAGTCAAAAGTAAAACGTGCTCTTACTGTTATTATTTCTGTTATTTCCAAGCGAGACCAACTTTTTCAAAATGAAAGACAGGGAGGAATTCAGTGAACAGCAAAGACCAAATCAGCAGATGGTCCAACAATCCAAGAATGCAATTTCTTGGTACAAAAGTGAAAATAGTGTAGGAGTGTCCAACATGGAATAAAAGGGAGTCTGAGGAAATCACAGTACAAGCCTGAAAACTACCAGAAATGTTTGTGATCTTAGGAGCTTTAGTCAATTCTTGATAAAAAAAAAAAAAGTCTATGATTTCAGCAAGAAAGAGACTTAGACAGTTTCTGGATAGTTTTGGTGTATATAAATGCAATTTGAGTCTTTCTCATGCAATAAAAGGGAAAAATTACAAAATAAACTAATAAAAAAAGTCTATTTAAGAAGTTTGAAACACTATAGAGGGTTAGCAAGTAGCAGGGCCAGTAGTGTACATTTGATATGCTCCATGCCCATTAAAGATAATCTAGATTTAAAAACACAGATCACTACTGGTTAACTTAGTATCAAAGTGTTCAAGTTTGCACTCACATGTTCTCCCCATTTTGCCTTTAAAACTTTAAAAATGACTCTTCCTTGCATTGATTCAACAAAGTGTTGGAAACATTTACTTGAGTTTTAGTCCATGTTGACATAAAAGCGGCATGTAGTTATCACTGATTCAAGTCTCGCATTCCTCAAGATCTCAAAGATGCTTCGTTGGATTAAGACCTGGGGATTTTTGGAATCAGTTTATGCTCAAGAAAGCAATCTGAGATCATCTGAGCTTTGCAATGTGGTGGATTACCCTGCTGGAACTGTCCATCCAGAAGACGAGTAGAGTATGGGATGGGCATGGTCAGCAACAATACCCAGGTGGTCTGGGACATTGAATAATGCGCCACTGGTAAGGTGGCGCATTACCAACGGAGTTTTAAAATGTTAAAACTCCTATAATAAACTCCTATTATAGGAGTTTTAAAATGCTTTACACCTACAACTACCGTATTCCCCAAATTAATCTGGTTTGCTAATTAGAAATGACTGATGAATTGAGCTAATGTTAGACTCAAGTTCAGGAACCTTCATAGACGCCAGGTAACATTTTTTTTCTGTTATTGGCTCAAAGTTGATATGACTTTTTATTTTCAGGTTGTATTGAGCATGAAACAAACCAGAATCTAAGTTTTGGATCAACTAAAAATAGTCATGATGGAAACAGTGCTGGTCTAGCAGCAGCAGCAACTCTCTGTGTATTAATACAGTCGGAAAATGCTGCTGTATCAGTTATGCTCAGCCAGCTGTGATTAAGACGGACCAGTGGAGGGGTTTGGCCACAGTCTGTGTGGTTTTAAAAGCTCTCCAAACAGCGGACTCTAACAAAGGTGATCTCTCTGCAGTTGAGTTGAAAAAAAAAAAAACTAAACAAAAACACTTTTTCACAACATATAAACAGGAATGCGTATATATGAACTCACATCTTTATCTAACACACATGCTGCTGAATTATGCAATAATCACTCACCTCCCTTTTCTCTGTATGTTTAAAAAGACGTTGTCTTTTGTGCATAGAGGAGAACTCTGCACTCCTGCATAGGAGATCAAAATAACTTTAGTATTTTAAACGTAAAGTAAGTAATCTATTCACTGCTGTGTCTTATCACAAAGCTGCATTCTTCCTCTTGAACAAGCAGCACTAATAATACACATTCAGATTTGTGCCTCGTGCTTACTGTACTATTCAACTGGTAGTTTAGCATAAAGGATATGTGTGTTTATTTTCAGCTGTTACAATGGCCTCCTCTGAGACTTGTCAAAGACACAACTAACCGTAATGTCAACCAGACATTTTGACCAGAGTTTAACAGAGCGTATTCCACACAAGCATGCCGATAGATGAAAAACTAACCATCTTTTATCAGTTTTCTAGTATGACAGGAGAGCTGTGCAGTTCCTCTTGTAGATGGTTCCAAACCATCTACAAGAGTGATTTCTCTTTGAACTGCTGCAACACTCTAATCCTAATCTTCATTCACAGCTCAGAGTGGTTTCAGCACAGAGACTGCACCTTATCTTCCAGCTGTGCATGGGGATGTGTTGTGGCTCTGCAGAGGATGGTGTGGGGCCCCGGCTTATTTATTTATTTTTTTTATTTATTTTTTGCTAAATTAAAGAAGTTTAAGAAGTCTGTTGGTGCCACAAGACTGCAAAATCGAGAAAAACTCTAAAAATAAAAAAATAAATAAAAAAAAAAGGAGGAGACTAGAAAATGTGTTATGCATATTTGAATGTATTTCTTTGAGGTCGTGTGTGTGAGTGTGGATTTTCAGTGTATCTGACTCAGTCAGTCCATTTTTAAAGTCTAATTCAACAAATTACTGTCTTGTGTCTTCTTTCTCCCATTTGGACCCACTAGGCATGACACAAGTTATTTTTATAGGCTGTTGAGCAATTAATGGGATAAATGGTCACAGAAATGTCCAGATAATAAGCATGTATATTTTATATAAAAACTTTGATTTACTTTCTTTTCTTTTTTGTCCATCTGGTTCCTATTTGTATGGAAGAGGATTAGGGCCACCAAAAAAAAAAAAAAAAAGAATTCTGACTTTAATCTCAGAAGTCAGAATTCTGACTTTGAAGTCAGAATTTTTTTTTTTTTTTTTTTTTTTTTCGGTGGCCCTAATCCTCTTCCTTATTTGACTCCTGGCATGTTGAAAACTTTGATGACACCAGAGTAATTTTGAATTGCCACCTGTTGGCTTTTAGAGTCACATAGCCACATTTCTTTAAACTAAGCTGTAAGTGGAAAAGAGAAAATTACTTTAATTGTGAAGTCCTCAAAGTACCAATGAAAAACTCGCCTGGCTTCCCCAAATAGAGGGACAGTTGGTGCAAATTGACCAAAACTACAAAGCTACGAAATGGCAAAATAATCAGTCTACTTAAAATGTCCCTTCTGTTTACAATACTAAGCAGTGGGTTTCAATCCATTCTTACAACAATTTTTACACTTTTGTTCTGTTTGTTTCGGGTCTGCAGTCAGAATCTGAACGCATGATGGCTTACCATGACTCACATGCCACCCAGTTAACAGACAATGTTAACTGGACATTATCACACCATAATAAATCATTACTAAGGCACTGAGATTAAGCCTTTCTATGTATGGGAAGGAATACTGCTTTCAAGTTTTTCCAATAGTCAGAACTTGAAGCTGGAGTACATACATGTCTCGTTTAACTAATTTTATGTGTAGGAACACGTAGCAACATTGAATGAAAATCTCAGGAGTGCTTGTCTGTCGCCAACTTTACCAACCAGAATTCCCACTTTAGTGGGCATTCATGTTTTTTTCTCCACTGGAAAGCTCAAAGATGTGATTTCCAGTTTCAAAGACAGTTGCTCCCCAACTCTCAGTTTCTGGAATGAATCTCAAAGCTTCTTCCTGCTTAGCTGAGGGTCTCCTGTGCTAGCAACAGGAAGGAGACCCTTTAGATTTAACAACAACTTAATCGGTGAAGCAGATAAGGATTTACATTAAAATTTTCCATTTTAAAATTTGGCCTTTGGAGGATGTGTTTTGGTAAATCTAAGTTCAGACTTCCTGTATTAGTTTTTGCTAACAGTATAAAATGTTTCTGACAGAGGTTTAAACTCTTACAACTGTGAATAACAAGCTCTCTTTAAGCTCCCACAACACTAAAAACTGTCTATTGGGTTCAAAACACATGAACATACAAAGATGTTCTGATATTGTGCATCAAAATATCAAACACTGTTTAAAATGAATGTGCAGAGTGTAAGTTTAGCAAGTTAAATATATTCACACAGTAGTTCACAGTAGGCTGAGTTTATTACCTGTGAAGCAGATCTTTGAGTGAGAAACTGTCGCTCAGGAGAGTCCTTGATGGTGATTGGCCACTGAGGGAGGGGACAGTATATTCTTCACTGATAAATGTGAAGCTTCATGATCTTCTCTGGCAAATCATCAATAGCCAGGAACCTGTAGCAGGCACACTTGAATGCTCCCACCCACCGACATTTTACAGAAGTTAAAAGTTCCTTTTTCATTTCACCGGCAAACAACAACGAGGCCTCGTTCAGTTTGGCTTTGCCTGACAGAGCAGCAGGCCTACGAGCACAGCTAAGGTCACAAGTTTCTGCTATACAATAAGAGTGAGGGAGACATTTTTTTTTTTGTGGAGTTGGTTTTCGTTGAGTGAGAGGAAATTTTGAAACATTGTGCAATGGTGCCACAAAAGTTTTGAAAGGTTGTGAGAGCGTTTTTGCCAGCAAAGCGTCTGAGAGTCGGGTTGCTGGAAAAGAGGTCTCCATGTTGCATTCATACAGAATGGAGAGCTACCTCATCCCTCCTGTAAGTATATTTCTTTCTTTCTTTCTTTTTTTTTTTTTCCGAAAACCTCAGTAGACTTAGGTTGTGACAAGCGAAGCAGTTCTGGTTCAGTCTGATTTAAACTAGCTTTGACAAAGACTGAAAAATCTCTTTCATAAACGTGAAAATGGATATTAGATTTTTTTTCATATTAGTTGACTTATTGTGGTCTCTGCTTCAAGTTGAGTGAAAGACGCAAATTGTAAGTCCTTTATACTACAGGCGACATGAAAATGAAACTCAAAAGTTCGAGGGAGTTTCAGAACTACAGAGGCAAAACAAGAAAAAAAGACTCACAATTATTCATGATTACATTTAATGTATAGTCATTTTTCTAATTTCATTTAAATTAAGGCAGCTGCATTGTTTATGTGAAGATTTCACAAAACAGAAGTCTTGTTTAATTAACTTTATAGATTTATGTGTGTAGGAACATGCCGAGTACAGAATTAAATACCACTACAGGAGTAAAAAAATATTTGTCTTCTTTCCCTATGTTTCTGAAAACAGTTTTTTCTCTTTCCATATGTTCTTTCAGCACACAGAAGAAATGTACGAGTCTGACATCTACAGACATCAAATTGCAGAATATTATAATCCATACGTATTAGACCCTGATATCCAGGCAGGTGAGTTTTAGTTCAACATAAATATTTAAAACAGTGACATTATAGTCAAACTGAAAAAAAAATCCCCTCTGAAGCTGAAACAAATACATATGAATTTTTATTTATAATTATTAATCCAATGAAGGCAGATGGTTTCCAACAAATTGGTCTTACAGTTCAGAAGGTCTTATTTTTCTTTTTTACTTTGCCAAGTTAATCGTCCAGATGTTTTATATTTTAAGTCCATGACCCAAGGCGGTAACACAAACTTTTTTGGTTTATTGTACATAAAAAGAAAGCAGCGTGTGCAGCTGGAGCGCACCACATTAGGGTGTATGGAAACACAGGAAACAGATGCCTTTTCTTTCGGCCGCTGCAGCTACAGACATAGAACAACTTTCGCCCCTTGGGGTTTTGTTAATACATGAGAGGGTGCTTTACTTTCTCTTGAAATCAACTGTTTTGAATGTTGTACCAAAACAACTGAATTTGGGTGTAAGTGGGAGGTAAAAAATGTCTGATGTGGGTGTTGGATGAAGTTTTAAAATGAACCTGGAACAGCATCAGGTAATGAAAAATGCTTATGTGGATGTAATAGTGAAAGAGTGGCTTTAAAGTTTTTCTTAAATTTAGCTTGATTCAAATACCTTGTACTGTATTTGATTTTATCAACTTGTTTGTGTTGCTGCCCCCGCTTTCTATTTTTAAATTTGTTAGAGTTCACACTTTAGAAGCATGAAAGAGGTCCAATTCAACAATTGCACTTTCAAAGTGTAGGCCTTGTTGTTAAGTCCAACAAGCAGTATGACTTAGCAGGGTTTAGTGCAACTCTGTTGCTTCTAATCGGGTATTTTTAAATGTGCTCAGCCCGACATCTACATGGGTGTCTCCGCTTTATCAACTTTTGTCGAGGGCATTAGTTTGCGTGGAGGTGTGACTCTAAATTAGTATCTGGGGGTTGCCGTCAGTCAGAAGACAAGCTGAAAATGTTGAGAACCACATAAGAGACAGTGTGAAACAGAAAAAGACTTCTGCTGCTACCATTATCACTTTTTTCCATTGCCTTTGTTTAGATCACTGGGACTACCACTCGCACCCACATGTGCACCCTGTGGAGTTTGAAAACCTCCAAGAGAGCAACTTCACAGAGCTGCAGAGTGTCCAAGCTCTGCATCCACCTGGGCTCATACGACACGATGCCCTGCGGTTCGACCCAGAGAACC
Organism: Brachyrhaphis terrabensis; assembly: GCA_903067065.1. Classification (NCBI taxonomy): domain Eukaryota; kingdom Metazoa; phylum Chordata; class Actinopteri; order Cyprinodontiformes; family Poeciliidae; genus Brachyrhaphis; species Brachyrhaphis terrabensis. Next base: position 35,393 of record CAEGAG010201221.1, read on the forward strand.
TCCTCGACCCGAACCTAGCCGCACATTCGCATGTGCTGCAGCAACCAGTGAGTTTTCCTGTCACCAAACAACTTGAGCAACACATTTCAGTTGTGTCGTCGTGAGGCGGTAACACGATATTAGCTCTTTTTGAGGCGACGACTGCAACTGAGGAAAAGTTTTCCTCAGGAGGACGACTTTGACTGATCTTAACGTTAACTTGCCACGGCTCTATCTGTGAGATAACAGAGAAATGATGGTATCAGTAAACAGAAATCTTAAGTTTGATATACACTTCTATCCTTGTACTACTAAACACCCTTGTTTTATTTTAGCTTAGAGTTTGGATTAAAATCACATGGGAAAAAAAGACAGATTTGAAGCAGCAGAGTCTGCTTTCAGGACTCGGAGCTAAAATCAGGAAGTGAATCTTTGGGTTACAAGAAACACTTCGATTTTAGTCTTCTTACTCTTTTTAAGCAGTTCAAAAACAGGGTTTTCTCTGAATAGACAATGTTGACTCAGCTAGGCTCATTTGAAGTCACGTCTTTTTGCTTTGGGCTCTTTTTGTGAGCCATTGAGCTACAAGAGAGGCCTAAGGTTTTTGGATAACATTTCAGCTCAGCATTTTAGACATATAAACATCCTAAGTGTGAAACGATTTCACTTCTGCACTGCATATTTGCAGCATTTTACACGCTGCTTTTCCATTTAATATAGCAGATGATTAGTATAAACAACTTGCACTGTATTTATGTGGCAAAATGTACTACAAAAGTTACACTTTATGTCAGAGTTAGCAGATTAAAGCTGGAAATTTTAAGGATTTTTACAAACAATTTGCAAAGGACAGAGAGCATGTATGCTTTCGGTAAATTTTGTAAGTTTCACTGGAAATGCAAAGAGTTTTTCCCGTGTTTAATGTTAAGACAATGTGTGTGTATTTAAGGGAGGGGAAAATGAAAGGAGTCACTTCAGTAATAAAAATGTCATATAAAAATACAATGTGAAAACTGTCGTTCCATTGCAGCTCCGTTGTCCTGTTTTGACTGTGGAGTTTTTTTTTCTTTAATGTTATTAATAGATTGACAAGCTTTACTCGGCTAGGCACACAGATACCAACTTGTGCACACATCGCAGCTCATGCAGAGAAAAGTTTGTGCCAAAGTCTTTTACTCACAGTGAGAAATACATAATAGAAACCCAACACAGTTTGGTATTTTTGTCCGCTGTTGGGGGTGTGGTGTGAAATACCGCGTCAGTTACAAAGCAATGTAACTTCACCCTGGACACAGTCTAAAAAATATATAAAATATTACAATCTTAAAGATTTAAAAATGGAAAATGTTGACATAATTACAGAGAACTTTATCAAAAAGATACTATGTAAAATATAATGTGAATCTGAAATTACAAATTATTTTTTAAATTATTCTAAACAGGGATAATCTAACATTTTCTATACTTTAAAAGTGTTAGAGAGTGACCTGAAACTTGTTACATGGTTTAACAAAAATTGGCTAACAATGGAGATAGTGATTCTGATCAGGAATTTAAAATATGGTCCGTCATTTATTTATTTATTCATGTAGAGTTATCCTGTGTGCTTCCAAAGTGTGATGGTATGAGGGGCACCATATCTGTTAGTGATGGATAAGGCATGTTGGTTCTGTAGTAACAAATGCTGCAATGCAGATAAGATTTGTTGTGTAACAGGAAGATCTTTCTTATTTAGGCAAGACAATGCAACCAACAGATATTACAACAGTGTGGCTTCTTAGAAAGACAAGCTGGATTATTGTTGTTGCTATGACAAGACTGTGTACATTTTAAAAAGAAAAAAAAAGATAACTTTATCTTTTGAACCTTTAGAGAGATTATACATTGCTGAACATCATTTTTACCGTCCGTGTTTATATACAAAAATAGGAATAATTCCCGTAGCAAAGATAGGTTAGTTATTCTTAGGCATTTCTTATGACAAGTGAGTTTATAACTGAATTGTACAGATGTGAGACTCTTTGATTCTCATATAGGTAGCCTTCTTCTCCCGAACTGTATATCCGCCCCGTGTATCCCAACGCAGCTCTGATGATGAGGACCACGGAGGAAGGAGTCCCCCGCTTGAAGTGTCAGATGAAGAGTGCTTGAGAGATCGAGTCCCTTACATCACGTCAGCAGAGCTCGGTAAGGACTCCTACTACCTTTACATCCACAGTGACGTGTTCTCAAAAAGCCTTTAATGAGTCTTAATTGTCTGCAAATCAGAATTAAATTGCATGTAGTAAGATTTGCTCTTAAAATAGCAAAGCTGTCTCTTTCTGTAATAAAGCAGATTTGAATGAGGCATTTTGCATTAAAAAATCCCCAGTATTAAATTATTTCTATTTAAACTGCACACTTTTTAGGGCGGTGTTCAATTCTCAAAGCCCACTGTTATTTGTGACATGGAGATGGCATGAAACAAACACATTGGTGCAAAGAAATACTGAATGAAAAATTTTTATATTACCCCTCAGGGAAGTTTACAGCAGCGGGGCAGAACGGAGAAGTGCAGAGCAAGCAAGCGAATGCACAATCAGGACGCCCTCCCCTTGTAGACGTCACAGTTAAAACATTTAAATACATTGTAGAAACAACTTTCTGCGTTCCTGTTACACGCAAGAGCTTGAGTCTTATCATGACCCTGAGTTTACAGAGGGCAAATATTTTCCTCTGGCTCTTTGAACCCCTCTACACCTGCGTGTGGTTGAAGCAAGGGCAACGTTGAACAGCGAAGCATAGGTCCAGATCGTTCATCGTTCATCATCTCTACTGCACGTGATGCGAGTGTTTGCATCCACACGCCTGTATTTACTGCATTCTGCTCTGCTATGACAATAGCCCATGGTAGAAGGACTGAACTTGGTAGGAAGGAATTTCAGAAATGGTTTAGTTTTTCATTTTGCGGGTTTATTGTTTATAATTTTGTGTAGCACATTGATCTACTTTTAGTACTAAGGATGCTTTATAAATAAGATTTAGTGGTTGATTGATTCATTCTTTTATTCACTGGAACTACATCCACCCAGTCGCTCTAAGAAATGTGTATCTGTACAAAGATTGGTTGGCAACTTGGGTTAAGTACTTTGGCTTTACTTTGGCATTACATGACAATTGGCAGGGAAGAGAGCTGAAATCCAACGCACAACCTTCTGATTGCAAGATGACTACTTGCCCCATTAAGCTGTTCCTTGGCGCTTTACTCTGAAGATGTTTCATATCTCATTAAAACTACTTAAATTCTGAACGTGGGTTGGAGGTCTCAGGCTTATGCAACTTTGCAGACAGGATAATTGCACTAATATGGTCACTAAATTTTGGTACTTGTTTCCTTTGTTTAGAACTGAAGTCTGTAAAATAAGAAGTGAAACATATTTAAGTAACACAAGGAAGGGAAACAATTGCCTTTTATTTAAACTCTTGGAGCAACCGTCACAGCTTGGTGAACTTTCACCCATCAGCCTATATGTTAGCATTTCCAGGTTGTTCAGGCATCAGGAATTTTGCTGTGTTATTGTTATTTATGACTGATCGAGTAATAGCATGTTTGTGTTAATCTTGATAAACTTGACCAACAAAGTAAGAAGGGAAAAGGCAAAAAGCTTTCTTATCTTATTTGTTTCAGACCTACATTGTGTATTTACTCAGCCTTTTGTTCTGCTGACAACTTAAGCAAATTTTGTAGAACGGATTATTGGTTGCACAGTTGTTTTTGACAGTGCTGGTTTTGCATGTTTAACTGAGGAGGACAATAAAACTACAGTATGTGGCAACATATTTATTCCATTGTACATTACAGGAATTACTTTATATTTATAAGTGTATCAGTGTTAGAATATTTGGGAGATAATTTTCTCCATTCAGCATAAATGTGATTTAATTTTAGTTAAATCCACCACTGTATCTGTCAGCAATATTTTGTCAAGCTATTTGAAAATATTCATATTTATATAAAAATATAATAAATATATATACAGAGAGAGAGAGTTGGTTTTAGCTGTTGGGGATTGTTTAACCATTGCAGTTTATTGAAATATTGTGGTGCCAGTTCCTATCTGAACTATTCAAACGGACAAAAGAGTAAGAGGGGGATCGGTGTTTGTGATTTGAAAATGTGTTGAGATGCGTCATTGACACATGTGCTTAGTAACCTGTGACTTTCTCATAAACACATGACCAAACTATTGAGACAAGTTGTATTTAGGCAAAAGATTATGAGTAATAATGCAATACCATGTTATTTCCAAAGGTAACAAAAAGAAGATCCGCCTGTACCAGTTCCTGTTGGACCTTCTAAAGAATGGAGACATGAAGGACAGTATCTGGTGGGTGGACAGAGACAAGGGGACATTTCAGTTTTCCTCTAAACACAAAGAGGCCCTCGCACATCGCTGGGGAATCCAGAAGGGAAACCGGAAAAAAATGACATATCAGAAGATGGCTCGCGCCTTGCGCAATTATGGCAAAACAGGCGAGGTGAAAAAAATCAAGAAAAAGCTGACGTACCAGTTTAGTGATGAGGTTCTCGGGAAGAGTCATCTTGAGAGAAAACCTTACATGTAGACTGTAAAGATTGTTTCTGGTGTATCTGTTGGATAGCATTATAGAAATGAAAAAGATGATGCTGTACAGTACCAGTCTGATACTTATGCTAGTCATCCTGCTTTCATGATCTCCAGACTCGTTCTTTGAGAATATGTGGAGGGAAACCACTTGCTGAGAGTTTTAAAGAGACCTTTAAAGGCCAAACTCAGTGAAATGCATCAAATAAGAAGCATAAAAATGGTTGCTTTAACAAAATTAAATAATTAATTTGACAACTGGGAGTAGCTTCTAAGTGAGGTGTTAAAAAAAACACAAAATAAATTAAATAAATGATTAATTAATACAACTTCATAAGCATAAGCAACCAAAGCTATTAAAAATACATTTTGTTCCTCTTCTTTCCTTCTTATTTCCTGTAATTCATTTTTCCTGTATTTGCCTTTTTATTTAAGAATACTTAATAGACTTGCCCATAAGGTTAATTGAGGATACTATGGTTAAGTCGTAAGACTAATTTTATGTCTGCAGCTAATTTGTTTATCTTATGACAGTCACTCTGTCCTTCTTTACCTGTCTGAATGTTATTAGGTTGTAGATTTGTGCATTAATAAGACCAGCATCAATTTGAGTAGCAGAAGGCCGTCACATTTTGTTGGGCCTTGCTCATTTTCTCCACTTTGTTTGACTCTTCTCGTTTTTCATCTGAACAAGTTCTCTTAGTTGTGTAAATTCACTGTGTTTATGTAGCCTCTTTGTATAAGAAGGTTAGTATTTAAACAGCCTGAAGGCAAAGAGAAGAATAAGTGTAAAGACGTCCTTTGTATTCAGGTAGTATAGTACCTTGTTATATTCCAATAATTGTACAAACTGTACTGAAAATTGCTTGTAAAGAATAAATGGTGCATTAATTATCGTGTGTGTTGTTCTATTTGCAAAGATTACATGGAGGCAACTTCAGCAAACATTTGAAACTTGAAAAGAAGAAGAAGAAGAGATAAAATGTGAAGTTAAAGAGTGCTAAGTTGCTCAGATGAAGTTTATTATCTGTCATTACATCTTAAAGATAACAGCTAAACTTTAAGGAACTTTGAGGTTAATGGAGGCCCGAGCAAGTGAAGTGTCTTGACACTTAATGGTTACATATAACTGAATCCTAACAAACTGCAGGCATCGGCTTTCCGCTCGTGGCTGGTGTGACGACTCAGCAGTGACGCGCCTGGTTTCTTTATGTCCGTCGCTGCAGCGACAAACTTTACGTCTGTGTCCAATTATTGTCTCTTTGTTAAGAGAAAGTGTTTCATTGAAGACATTAAAAGACAGACTAGGTTATGTTTTACTGAATTCTCTTGAGATATGTTGTGTTTATTTCTTTACATAAAGAGAAAATATACATTTTACAGTTTTATTTGTGCTATATTTAAAACCAGTAGCAGAATTCACCTAGAAAGAATGACTAAATATTACAGACCTCAAAGAAATAATATTTTGTTTTATAAAGGACTTGCCAATTTTGTAAACGTGCAGTGTGCACATATAAACCGACTCCAGGCTTCTTGAGAGCCAACAGCTCCCCACAATGGTCATCCATTACTAAGAGATGGGAGGACTGAATGAATCATGATACAATAAAATGCAATGTAGTGAGCTGATACACTTATTGAGCTGTTACACATGTTGAAGGCATTTTTGACCTGTATAAACAGCTGTGCAAAACTTTTAAACCAACTCTCATCTCTTTTTTTTTTTCTTTTTTACATTTATGTAATTATTTCAATGTTTACATTATGTTAGTCTGTAGTTCTTTAAGATTTCTAATGTTGGTTTCTAATGTTCCCTCCAGGTGAGTTTCTCTGTACAGCACATTTTCAACTACAACCTCATTGGGTGTCTACAGAAGAGGACACATTAGGGCCACAGAAAAAAATAAATAATAATTCTGAGATTAAAGTCAGAATTCTGACTTTAATCTCAGAATTCTGACTTTAAAGTCAGAATTTAATTTATTTATTTTTTTTGGTGGCCCTAATCCTCTTCCGTAGGTGTCAGTCAACTGGTTGGTGCCCAAATCCTGTTCTGTCTGTGAAACTGATTTATAAGAACTGAGTTTATACTCCTTTTAAGCTTCTGTGATTAAGAGTGTATGTGACACAACTAACAAAAACTATTAATTTCAGAAAGTCACTGTGCAATAAAGCAGCCAAAGCTCCAAGAAAAAAACTCTGAATGGCCTTTAAAAATGAAAAACAATAAAATATAAAAAACAATCCACATTTATTGATTATATGGAAAAATAAACATGTATAAAGTCTTAAGATGAGTTGATGTTTTCATTTATTAGCATCATGTCTCACTAATATTTTTTTTAAATTTCTATTTGAAGGATATTTATTTGAAGTGCAAAAAAATCCATGCTTAGAAATAATAGTTTGGTTTTTTTCCCCACAAAATCATTGATGCCACAACAAAAACTAGCATGAACATATACAGAAGGATCACAGCATTGTTTTCTACGACTAAAGAATGCCATAACATTAATGTTTCTTATTTAGAAATGATGGACAAAGGTAAATTGTTTCATATAGGATTCACATAAAATGACATTCAAATGAATGTTAATATCACTGATACAGAAAACCCGACAAAAGTTCAAGTCCAGCTTCCTGTAGCATTTAATCTGCTCCAAATGTCTTGAGAGGTTTCAGGAGCAACAAATGTACGACCACACATCGCTACTGTGAAAGGAGTCACTGTTATAACAGGGATTTCCACAGCAGCTGCGCTTTTGTGGTGCGTTCAAGTACAATGAATTTAAGAAAAAATCTCAAAAAAAGTAAATTTCTTAAATCAAAGTTTGGCAAGAATTAATGAATTCATAGACTACAACATTGTCCATTTTAAATGATTTATTGTTATATTGAATAATCCTGCTATATATACTTTGCTTATTTCCTCTTCGATCCAAATTTCCATTGAATTTTACCCCTTTTTGAAATACTTGAATATACTGTACATTGTTAAGACAATATTTATATATTTTTTGTTTGTTTTTCATTATTGAAACATACTGAACTTACTTATCCATGACTGAACTGAGGTACATGATTTTTGTGTACTGCTTACACCTCTTGTCTTGTCAGAAGATCTTTGCCCACCTCTGTAGCAGAATAGCGGTTCACCATCAAATACTTGTTCAATTTGTAGCTAAAGTTTTAGACATAATCCACAGGCAAAAAGAAACAAAAGACCACCTTCCAAGTCTCCTTGTCAGAGGTAGATGGTGACAGGGTGCAGCACAAAACCTTCTCTTAAATTCTTTGTTCTAATTATATCCCCTGTGTTACGTCCCTTCCTCACACTCTCAAGGCCTATCATTCAGCTGAGGTGGTGCGGAAAGGATAGTCGAAATATAGCTCAAGGTCAGACATGACCAGGGTCGGGTGGTGGGAGCCAGGTCACTGCTCTGATGGAGAAATAGTGGGTGTTGTTTTTTTTTTCTTCATACTCTGTTAGGTCTGAGGTGGAAAATGGCTGAAGGAGTGGGCTGGGTTTGGAAACAAGACCACTATTAAAGGCTGAGGCTTGTCCCTGGGAGCAAACTGAGTAGCACTGCAGAAGAGAGAGGATATCGCTCAGAATGCCAGAACCGGCCAAAAAACCAGGTATGTTTCTTCATTTAGCCTCTTAATGAGACACTCAACTTACGATAACTTAATGTCTTACCTCACATTACGTCTGCTATTGTCACAGTCACACCAAATGTATGTTTTTTTTAGGAAATTAAACAAAAAAAGGAAAACTATTTCAATGCACTAAAAATTTAGAACGTATTTGTATGAATTGGATAAAGAATGAGACAAATATAAGTAATAAGTAAAAAATAAAAGCTTGACATGAGTTCAAACTTAAAGTCACTGACAATATACAGAGTTAACAACAGCTGTAACTTCTACATTATAATTACATTTGTTTCTTTGTTTCATAATTCATACTGCTGGCTTTAAGATTTAACACTGTTCAGGTGGGAGCCAAAAGAAGCACACCAGGTGCAATAATGTGCTGCCATGTTCAAAGTGCTTTCAGCAGGAAACAACTCGGTCACTTCAGGAACTCTTGTCAACGCGCCCCCAGGTGGAGGCTTTGCTCTACACATGTCACATTTCTGACATGGCTGCATACACAAAATGATCCAGAGCCAAAATTCCCAACAGGATTCCAGCCTGACAAATGATAGCCACAGTTCCCCCTTTGAGAGTGAGGATGAGCTGCTTGTTTGTGCTATCGGATGGCACAGTGGTGTCCAAATGGCTCACTTGTGTGTGGTAAGACCTGCGGTGTGAAGGATTTGAGCAGCACAGAAACTGTTTGGATCATCTTGAGCCTGTAGTTATACTAATAGCTGTTATTAACACCCTGCGGTCTGTGTGATGCAGAAATCATTTGACAAGCAAAGCTAAATAAAGAATCCACCTGTTTTTATTTTTTTAAAACAATATTCATTCAGCTTCTGTTATGCTAAAGAAATACACCCACATTTATAAACTTAGGGAACATACTGATATTTTTCCGATGACCACCAAGTGTCTGTTTGTGATGTGAATAACAAAGCATAACATCTTGGGCATCATGCTTTCACAGGACAGTACAAGCTCTCAGAAAAAAACAGTTAAATAACTTTAGCTTCATTGTCCAGTCAACTGTTATTATGGTTCCCATGTTGTACCCAGTGTAATTCCTATAAGAAAATATGATTATAAACATTGGCTGGGTAAAGATGCCGGTTCGAACCCCCACTCTCTGTGTCTCTGTCATTGTGACCGCTTCGTTTCTTTCAGATTGCCCCAGGGCAGCTGTGGCTACTTGTAGTAGCTGACCTTCAGCATGTGAATGGGTGGAAGACTGACCAAACATAGTGAAAAGTACTTTCTAGTCCTCTGGACTACGTAAAGAGTTATTAAATGCCATGCATAATTTATTTAACTCTGAACAGGAATAATTCAAAACACAGCTGAGGACTACTAAAGCATTTATTATATTTGCAAAATCAAAAACTGTATGAATTTAAAATGAATGCAGATTCTTTAAAACATGACTATTTTATGTTAATCTGAAATTATTTTTCCACTGTGTATATCTTTTAGAAAAAAATACTAAAATCCCCCCTCTTCAAATATGAAAAATAGGGAATTATTCTGCATATGATGAGGTCTCATAGCAAGTTAATAAACATAAATGGCTTTAAAAATGCCTGGTCAAAGTGCATTACAATTCCAACTCTACAATGAAATTCATGGAAAGATAACATGCGGTGGAAAGTACTTTGACAAGCCTTGTGGAAACCAAACTAGACATCCTTGAACATGTGTTGTGTAGAGGCTTCTTAAGAAGTGTGGCTTTCTACGTGACATGCGAGTAACAAAACAGCGACACAGGGAGAACATATGACGCAAGTAACCTCAAATATGGAGAGGAAATGTGGTGTGTTGTACAATCCAAAGCCATTATTGCACAGTTTATAAGATGCCTTTAAGCAAGCATGTCAAATTTATGACACTTGTCAGGTTGGAGATAGTTTGAAAAATAAAAGACTACACTATGGTGTGTAGTGGTTTGAACTACGCCATTGCAGAAAGATCCACCTAATCATCCATTCATCCATTGGTCCCTACTTTTTAGAAGATAATACCCTTCTAATATGTTGTGATGACCCGAATCCATCAAAAAATAATTACTGTTTTAATATGCCTTGCTGGAAAATGACTATCTTATACAGTTGTATTTTATTATTATTATTTTTAATTTGTTTGTCTGATTTAATTTTGTTTTTTGTATTTATTGTTAGTTCCACGTTGTACTCCTATGCTGAATTGTCCCACATTTAAATCTGTAAATAGCATCTGTATCTATGTAACACATACATGCAGCTCAGGATTCCAGGCACACCATGCTGTGTGTTAAACACCTCCACCGTCAGAGCTTTCAGTCGCACTATTTTTAGACCCCTTTTAAAGACGACAACTGTTTGCCAGCAACAACTTTTCCAAACAGGGACAAAGCAGGAACTTTAACAGATGGCGTATTACGCAGGCACAGTGAGAAGACCTTTACAAGGAAATATCATGGTCAGGGTATCATTCTTTCTGTAGGTCGCTAAAGACACTTAGCCTTGCCAAAAACATCAGTTTTTGAACATATTGTGTTTCTGATATTCCAGAGCTTCCTATTTTGATTTATGACTCACAATCAAAAGTATTTTAGACTTAAGGGACAGCCTTATTTTCACCTTCAATCTGAAAAATTGTTATCATAATTTAACATCAACTGCATTTCTTTTTTAATATCATCTGTGATTTCAGGGGCATCATTCTTGTGTATTTCCTTTTAAAAATGTTCACATCTTCTTTGAGAGAGTTAGAATAAAGCATCCGGTTTTTCTGCTGCTTGTGTTGCAATAGTTGGATTTCTGAAACGTGGGATGGAAATCAAGAAGGCTTATACATGTGTGGGTGTATGTGCAAGAATGAGATCTTTTAAATAGAAATAAATAAGGAGGAACTACTCTGAAAACAGGTCACTAAATTGGACATGAAACTAACACTACACAGGCAAAGATAACAACAATGTAGAAATCTGACAAAGAGAAATGCTGCAATAAATCTAGAGAGAAATTTAAGACAAAAGACAGCAGATGTAAGTAAGTGCAGAAATGGCAAGAAAAATAAGATGGACGTTTCATTTCATTCTTCAGAAAGACCAAATTTATTGCATCAACAACGGCCTTTTGTTGGACACCACACAAGAATAAAGAGAAGTTCTATCCATGTGATATTTTGAGACCAAGCTGTAAGAATGTCTAAACCAGGACCATAAACACAAAATGAAATTAGGAGTGGACATTGTTACAACATGAGCAAGGCAGCAAGAGCAGAGAGAATTTTGTTCTTGTAGCCCCAAGAGACAGAATCCTACTTTGCAGATCATGCACATGTTTTTAAGTATGTGCAACCTTTCACTAGCAACCCAAAATAAACCGTAAAGAGTGCAGGCAGATTTGGGTCACTTTCATAGGACGGAACATTGATGTATTGTTTTGAACAACTATACATGCAAATTTTTTATTCTGTTGTTTACAATGAGACCTTTTGTTTATTAGCTCCTATGATGGCTCTGAAGCTTTTAATCTCAGCTTTTCCCCCTGCGAAAAGAGATCAACATAAGAGGAAGCTCCATGGCATTGATACTATGATTGATTAATCACCACTCAGCAAAAGAACGAAGAACTGAGTTCCCTGATCAAAAGGATCACACTCACTGTTTTACGCTTCAGAGAGTGTACTTTGACTCCAGTGTTTTTAGTTTCAGCATTTGCCAAGAAACCAAAGACTCAGGGAGCAGAGGAAGGCTCCTGTGCGGTTTTTGAAGCCGAGACAGAGAAGTCTGAAGCTAAAGTAAAATGGCAGTGCAACTCAAAGGACATTGCCAGCGGCAATAAATATGCGATCTCAGCCGCTGGAAACAAGCACTCCCTCACCATAAAAGACATCACCATGGAAGATGCCAATGTCTATGCTGTGATTGCTGGTGGTTCAAAGGTCAAGTTTGAGCTGCGGGTCGTATCAAAGCCAGGTGGGAGACTTTGATGCTGCAGCTGTGCATTTGAGGGCTCTGATCACTCATCCACAGCTCGTGTAGTCGTCACCGAGCACAAAGCACAGCACTCAATTTAGAAAACCACTGAGGCAGTAAACACTTGATGCACTGCATGCGCTTGATGTTACCATGATTCTACATCCTCTGATCAGATCTCTGAAACAGCCTGAAATGGGTTTTTTTGTCGTTGATGGCTTTTGAAGAGTTAGTAGAACATGTTGAGAAATTAACTTTTTCCTCCACTAAAGCTTTTCAACCAATAAATTAAAAGCCAAGCTTTGATCAGAGTGAAAGCTGTGAATTTTCTAAATAAAAAGAAAGGTAGCTTAAAGACTGGGTTTATAACTACCGTAGGTAAAAAATTGAGCAGCACTCACCTGTCGGAACAACTAAAACATTCAAAATAGGCGCTTTGCTTTACGCCATAATGAAACCATTTGCAATTTTGAGAAACAATTTAGGCCTAAAGTTAAAACAGTGCTTCTTTAACACTCCACAAGTTGTTAAATAGTTGATTATCCTTGTTGTACATAAAAACACAAATTTCAAAGTGAAGAAACCAGATGTGCAAGTAATAATAGCTTTTTCCTCCAGATGAAAGTAATAAACTAATGATTGAGTGTTTACTTCACGTTACTCTGTTGATTATTAAAATATCTGTGGTTTGAGAAAATGCTCCTAAGGGGTCTATTTTCCCATTTGTTTACAAATTCCTTAAACGTACCAAACAGTCCTTTTACGAGTACCAATTGTGTTTCGTTTCTTCCAGGATATTAGCACTGCATTTTCCCAGATTTTGCTTACACAGCAAATTTGGAAGTATTATTTCAAGTCCTATGGAGTTGAATGCCCTTAATGAGTTGAATGTCCACTCTTGATTGTGTTAAAGTAACACTTTTGAAAGTGTTATTTGTGATAAGAGTTGAATCAAGACTCTCAGCAGTTGAAACTTAGCACACATCAGGGTTGATTTACCTAACACTAGTGTGTAATGTCAAAAGTTAACACTATGAATGTGTTAATCTAACACAGAAGTGTTAAATATAGATCAACATAGAAATCTGAATTTTAAAACACTACTGGCAGGGTGTGCTGTGGTGGCGCAGGGGTTAAGCACAACCAACATATGGAGGCCTTACTCCTCGACGCGGCATCGCAGGTTCACTTCCTAATCGTTGAATTAGACTAAGCAAGTGTTGAATAAACACTGTGAATTTGCTGTGTAGTGTCACTGACTAACATTGCACCAGTGGACTGTCACTGTGACGTACTTAGGATGTTTATATTTTATAATGTGAACGCAAATGTTTTGAAGAAAACCAGCTAAATGGCAGCAGCTGTCCACTGTCCGCACTGCCGCCACGCTCACTCTTCCATCACGGTGAACCTGGACCCCGACACCCGCACATTATTTCCTCATGAGTAACCCCCACGCAACAGGCCCTGCGCACTGTCATGAGAGGCCACTGATAACATGTGGAAAAGTTAGCCTGCCACTTAGATATGATAAGACAAAAGAAATATTTAGAATTTGGCATATTTTCCAAATAAATACTAACTTCCCAGGCAGAATGTTTACTTTCACTGCTTTGTATCTCTTGTGTGTGCTTTTGATGCCACCAAAACTAAAATCAACACAGAGGTTCCAGCTGAGGCCCCTACTGGTGAACCTGGGAAAGCTGACCAGGCTTCGGTTCCACCTCCTGCAGCTTCCACGCAGGGAGAAACCTCTGCTCCAACACCAGATGCTCACCCAGCTGAGGGTAAGTTACTGTGTACCATCATCAGGCTTCCATTGCATTTTACATTGAAACATTTCATACTTTTTCAGATTTCTATGTAAGAGATTTTCTTCACATTTGAGTGCAAAAATAGTGTGTGCATATATATATATATATATATATATATATATATATATATATAAGAAAACAAAACTAATTTATTAACTGTTTATTTTCAGCAACTTTAACATCTGTAACAGATTCTTAAAATATAGACTTGATTAGCCGACATTAAATGCAGATCTTTGTCATGCAGTTTGTTTATTTTTAACTTCCTTTCACTTTGTTTTAAGTAACTTGACCTTGGCTTGGATTGTATTTTTCTTTAGATGCGCATCCTCCAGACACCAGACAGGACTTGACTGGACTCTTTACAGAGAAACCTCAGTGTGGAGAAGTCACTGTGGGTGAGTGGATTTGATGTACCAGACATTGTTTTGAAGGAAATCATAATTCAATGCGTCATGTTTTTAGTTTTACCAAGTAGAAAAGGTTCAATATGGATGAAGAAAAACAGAAATAGAAGAAATAGACAGATGCTGGTCTCTCATTACAGTATTGCCAGTATTTCAGTCCAGTTACTGAATCAGACATGCTAAGTTAAATTACTGTAAGAAAAACAGACCATTGTATTTCTAATTTGTTGAAAAACAATATAACATAATATGAACTCAAATTTCTCATTATTTTTCATTTCCTCTTCTTTTCATTTCCACATCTTCACCCAGCTGTTTGAAGCAGCATTAAGAAATGACAGAACACATTACTATAAGTAGAAATATTTTTCTTTTTAAATGCAACAATGCTGCTAACTTTCAGAACTTCATCATTGCTGCATGTGTATTTCTTGTACGAAGGTGAAAATATCACGTTTGTGGCTAGAGTAAATACTGAATCACTTCTGAAGAAACCCAGCGTGAAATGGTTCAAAGGGAAGTGGATGGACTTGGCCAGCAAGAGTGGAAAACACCTGCAGCTGAAGGAAACTTTCGACCGCAACACCAAGGTAAACAGAAGGCATACTAAGAAACATGTTGATTATTCGTCATTTTAGTGTTGATTGGTTGTAATTGTTAACATTTGTAAAACTATTAGAGGCAACATATTTGTAAATTCTGTACTTTTTTTTTTTTGCCAAAGTTAGGAAAGCTCTTTCTTCAGACACGCGCTAATCACATATTGAACTGCATATGGGACTCTGTATTAAAAAAGCAAAGTTTTTGGTTGTTTTGTTGAGTGATATAGTTCAGTATTTGTGTCCTTGAACCTTGTATCGTCATTATCTGTCGTTCCAGGTTTACACATTTGAGATGCAAATCATTGCTGCTAAGCCTAACTTTGCTGGAGGTTACAGATGTGAAGTTTCATCCAAGGACAAGTTTGACAGCTGCAATTTTGACCTTGCCGTACATGGTGAGTGTTGCGTATGCTTTGCTTTCGAAGCATTATGATTAAAGATGTTTCAGGACAGCTGATCAGTTTGGGGTCTGCTCTTGTTTCAGAGGCCCGAGCTCCTGAAGGTCTGGATATAAGAGCAGCTTTTAGACGCACGTAAGTGACTCAGAGTACATACAAAGTTTTTATTTATATCAAATTATATAGCTTGAATTAAGGATCTGCTGATTTTTTGCTGAATTTGAGCTAATATTGTGTTCTAATGTTGTTTGAAAAAAATCATTTGATATTTTAATTCTAATTTGAAAAATCATAAACTTTAAAGTCAAACACAAAGTGTCTTAGAGGTTAATTCCTACTGCTGATGTTATGCTGTCTTATCAATGTATTATTCGATGCAAAAGAAAAAGAGGAGTTTTGGCTTGAAGAGTAACAGTGATTTTAAAGAAAATGAAGTTTTCTTTAAAAACTTAATTTTAAAGGAAAAATGAAATTTGTTTTTAAGAAAATAACCAATATTATGGTTGTCTAACCAGAAATTATTTCAGTATCAAAAAGCCCTTACATTGGTGCTAGAAGGAATAGCTTCTTCCATGACTTTGTAGCTGTACTTGAAATCAAAGCCTAGCAGTAAAAACATTATATTAAGCAGTGCAAGTACTGAGTATAAAAATGCATTGGATTAATATTGTAGCATGTGTGGTAAATAACTGTGAAAAATGCTAACTTATCAGGAGTGAAGGCGGTAAGAAGAGAAGTGGAACAGCAACAAGGTAGTAGAGATTTGGTGCAACCATGGAGGCTCGTTGTCAAATTCTAAAGACTTGGATTGTTTAAAAACAGAGAAATCTGCATCAGGAATAGAGGCTTTCACTCTCTTTCACGGACTGATTATTCTCTGCGTTCAAGCCACACAATCCAGTGTTTTGGATTTCACAGCCGCCAGTTGACCGAGTTTTGAGACTGACCACAGGAGGAAGATCAACAGAGAGCTAAACCTAGAAGTTAAATACCAAAATTAACATGGTGTTAACCTTTAACTTCACGATTTGGTGTTCCAACCATTAAATAGCTTGCAGCAGCATATGTCAGCTTCTTCTGATCCCCTCCTGAGTCTCAATCAAAACAGCCGAGCCAGCTGCCCAAGCAGCCATGTGGCTGAGTGAGATTTGACGGTGGTGTTATTGTACTGAAAGTGCAGGATGTGCTAAGACATTCAGGCTTTTCAGCAGCAGACCACCTCCTGGGGGCGGGGGGTTGCCTCACAGAGGAAGTGCAGCTACAGTGTGTTGTAACTTCACCACACAGAGCAGAGACTCACCTTCACATGCTGTTGAATCAGAGGTTGGAGATTATCTCGTCTATCCCCCTGTTTTTATCTTTCATCCCACTGATAAGAAACAAACACACGCTACGGTTGCCTGCTTTGCTTCACGACTGTTTTGTTCTGTCATTGCTTGGATTATGGCTGCAGCTTGGTGAGATGGTTTTGTGCTTTTAGGATATGTAGAAGGTCTTGCTACATATCGCGTTTTTATGTCATGTTTTTCTCCCTACCACTTTTTTTCCTTTCTTCGCTAGGTACCATGTGACCTCCCAAAGGAACAATCACCTACTGCAAGACATGACCAAATCATGAGTTGTTAGCAGCTGATGCTGATGAGTAAAGACAGGGTTCCTGCACATTTTCCATTTCTAAATTCCAGCTGTTTACCGACTCATTTTAAAGGCTCCAAGTTTGTGCAGAAAAGCCCATTTATAAACCCAAACAGCATGCATGTAAGATAGCAATATTTCAAGGTTGTCTTGTTTAGATCATGTTTCATATTTAATATCTTGTGATATAGAAATATTCATATCTCAAGCTTATTTAGCAGTGATAAGATTCTTATCTTTCCTTGACCTCCTTTCTCATGAGCTTATTAAATTGAGATAGCTACATCTTAGGCTTTTTGTCGTTATAACAGTTCAGTTACCTCAAGATAAAACACCAAGTTTGTTTTGTCCTGACAATAGTTTTCCTATCACAGTAACATGGCATAAAACAATTTAATGCTTTTTTGTTGTTACCGCAGTTCACTTATTCAATTATCTGGAGTTGTCACACAGAAAGTTTCATTATCACACAACACTGAGAACGCCAACTTCATTTGCTCATGGAAACAGTTTTCATCATACTATTATCTTAAAACACAGATACCTTTAATTTGGCAATTGCTCCTCATTCATTTAAATATTTAGTTTTTCATCTTGTTAATTATATGAAATTTCAAAATCTCATTTTATCAAGATAACTGTATCTCAAACTTTAATAAAAATATCATGATTTTTAATTATCTTGAGGTAACATGACCTCATTTTGAACCAATGTTGAGAAAACTAGTGTTTAAGGGTTTTGTTGTTTTAGTTTTGTCTTTAAGACAAGAAGGCTGTACATGTTTTTGCCACTCTAACTGTTCTATTGTATTGTTATTTTGAAATATCACAGCTAAAATTCACTCTTGAAGAAATGGATCATTATATTTATATTAACCCAGAAATCAATACATTGAGCTTGGCACTTGGTTCAGTCTTCAGGAGGAAAATGTTTCCCATTGAGGTTCAAACAAGTTGCTATATGTTATTTCATTCTTTGCCATACTTATCCAGACTGGTAAAAGTTTAAAAGTGTACTCTATACTTTGTCATTCTTCTGAAGCCTTTTCAAACCTTTAAATTGGAAGAGACTTGTGACTGCAAAACCAACACCTAAACCATTGTGTGCATCTCTGATAGAGCAAAACCACACAAGGCATTTTTAATTTGCATAAAGCAAATGGAATATAAAGTGTTTCATTAGAAGGAAACATCTGCAGTGAGAAGTTTCTGTTCTTTGGAGAATCTAAATGATTAAGCCATATGCTACACTGTTGATGCGTTTTGATGTCTGCAGTAGCACAGATGGTAAAGACGATTCAGGAGAGCTGGACTTCAGTGCCTTGTTAAAAAAGAGGTGAGAAAATCAACATTTTAAAAAGTTCTACTCAGAACAATGATGACTTTTTTTCACTTTCATAAAAATTGCCTGCTTTTTTTTATTTTTATTCTTTCTGGGTGATCCTCTGTCCACAGAGAGTAAGTCATTTCTACAATTGCAAACTATATAACAGTAATCTATAGGAAACAAATTTATGATCACTAATAACAATTTCACTTAATTTTTCTACTGAAAGTCAATCCATTTATATATATATATATATACAGTATATATATATAAATAAGACCTTCTTAACCTTATATTATCATAATAATGAAATCATTGCAGAATAAAAGCAAATGCAATATTAAACCTACTTGTTGCATGGCGTTAGCATGTGTTCCAACTCACGTTATTTGATCCTAAATGTGTGCAGTTTGCTGAAGTGGAAAGGGAACCCCTTCACTCCTAATTACATAATATCTGTATTTTTCTTAGTTGTCAGAATGCTGCTTTTGTTTCAAAATATTCTTCTCTGCATGAATGAGAGCCTGCTGACATGTTCACAGGTTGGGAATTGTATTTATATTTTTCATTAAAGTAATTGATTCAGAAACCACTGCAGAAAAAAATTTATTACTTTTGAAGATGGGACCATTTCTTAAGATTGTGTGAGCTTCATCCTGTGGTGTGAAAAACTACTACTTTATCTACTTTTATTTCAGTCTTTAGAGACTTGATTTGGACCAGAGGTGAAAGATTTGACTCCCCATACATTTGAGAATTACTTTAGCTTGGGAAAAAATAACTTTTTCTGGTAATTAATTCTGGTATATGTGATTTTCTTCTTAAATAAATTACTCTTAATCAGTCTTTGGCTGCTGCTGTTGGTATCACTGAGTATGTGGCTAAATATGCTACCCTGGGGATAGTCTTGCGGATGTCATTACATTGAGACCTGGAGAAGGACGACATTTGGTCTAGTAAAGAGCACAATACCTCCATTACATATCAGGACCAGCTGGTTCAAGGTTATGCTATGCGTGGTGCACAAAACACAACACTGCACTGGAGTTGAGTGTCTTGTGCAGCTGGAATCTTTCATGTAATGTTTGCCAGCCCTCACATTCCCATCACTTCCAACTCTGTGCCACTGTGACAACTGTTAATTCCACGATTCGCCCACCCATGTAAAGCTGTAATGGGATCCATGTCTGGGTTTAGTGACCTTCACTCACTACTGACTGACAAACTCTTGAGAAACACCTTAATAAAACTCCAGATCACTTTTGATGCCATAATTTCTGCCCTCTGGTGCTTGTTCTCAACATATCAGCTCCTTGCAAACAGCAATCATATTAAAATCTTCCTATTATTTCTAAGTTTTTAGAATATTTTTAACCACAATATTTTAAAATATTGTAGTTGATTTATTATTTTAATGTATTTTGGACACAAATTTGTATAACTTAGATTAACATAAGCAGCCCTACTGGCACAAATCTAATTAGTCTTTTCAGTTGTAGCTTTTTGTTCATGATTTACGTTTCAGAGTCTTTGCTTTATGCCTGATTTTAACAACATCATCCGATTGTCTCAGGTCCATCAAACCGGCACACACGAACACAGATTCTGATGTTGACGTGTGGAACATCCTGAGTCACGCTCCCCCTTCAGAATATGAAAAGATTGCTTTCCAGTACGGCATCACTGACCTGAGAGGGATGCTCAAGAGGCTTAAGAAGATGAAGAAGGAAGAAAAGAAGAGTGAAGGTCAGTTTTCTGGGATTAAAACATCTGAACCTGCAAAAACTTGAAAGGCTGATTTTCATTTGCTTTTTATATTTAGCATTCCTCAAAAAGCTGGATCCTGCATATCAGGTGTTAAAGGGCCATAAAATAAAGCTGGGAGTTGAGGTCGCCAATGAAGATGTGGAGGTGAAGTGGTTTAAGAATGGACAAGAAATCCAAAAGTCTGGAAGGTTTGAACTTACTTGCATGTAATAAGGACGTTCTGCACCCAAGCATCACTATGTACTTAACTATGAATGTTCACTTCTCTCCCCTACATCTGGATCATGATGACCTATCCTTTCATTACATCTTCAGCAAGTAAGTATCTTCTGAGTTTTGTTGAAAAATTGATATAAAACAATGCCATCTTTTTGTGCTACGAAAATATTCTTGTTTTTCCAAAGGTATATCTTTGAGAGCGTTGGAAACATGCGCTACCTTACCATTAACCACTGCTCCTTAGCAGATGATGCAGCTTACACATGTGTCATTGGAGAGGAGAAATGCACAACAGAGCTCTTTGTTAAAGGTAATAAATAGTCAGAGGCAGTTTGGACCAAACCAACATACAATTAACATTATGCTTCTCATTTGTTTTGTCTTTAGAGCCTCCTGTTACAATCGTAAAAAATCTGGAGGATCAGATGGTGATGAAGGGTGAGAGGGTAGAGTTAGAGTGTGAAGTATCAGAAGAAGGAGCCAATGTGAAATGGTGAGATGTTATTCTCTGCACTACAGTTTTAGTAGTCAGTGGTTTGGCTTCATGTTAATGAATCATGGCTAAAAAGTAAAAAAAAAAAAAAAAAAAAGAGTTGTAAACAACCATGTTAAACATAATTGCCAAAATAAAATCTGTTTTCCCACTAAAGGTGTACTGATATAAACCATATTAGCCAAAAGCAGACGGAAATGTTTCCACAATCATATCAGATGGGATTTACTTCAGTATGCCTTATTTTTTTTGACTCTTAAACTGTTGATTACGTTTACCAATATCCTAATAACTTAGATCCCTTAAACAACTTTCATAAACAATAAATGTAAATGTCAGAGGTCTTGAGTTAAAATGGCTACATTATAAATGGATAAAGGAAAACAAAACACTGAAGAAGATCAAAAATGCCTCAAACACATGGATTGACATTATCAATGAATGGTAATGTATTTCTCGTCCAGGGAGAAAGATGGGGTTGAACTAACCAGAGATGAATCCCTGAAATATCGCTTCAAGAAAGATGGCTGCAAGCATGTGCTGATCATTAACGAAGCCACCAAAGAAGACGGTGGACACTACAAGGTTAAAACAAATGGAGGAGAGTCTGTAGCTGAACTGCTGGTGCAGGGTCAGTCATACTTTGGCTGTTTCTTCTGTCAGTGATGAATTGTCCAAATACACATCCCATCATAGCTAGCCAGTAGTTGTGCAACCTTGTCATTCTTGGCAGGTTGACTTTGCGTAGCTTACGTAGATCCACACAGATTCCGGCACCAGGAGTAAGTCAGCTAAAGTTAGAAGATGTACATGTGTGTCACCTGAAAGGCAGAGCTCCATTCAGTACATGCTGGTTCTCCTTCTCGGTGAGTTGTTTGATTGGAAGTGAAAAGGAAGAACGTGACCTCATTTACGGCATTATTTACTGACATTTTATCCCAGTCAGTGATTCAGATGTTACGTTTCCATCCTCCATTAAAAAAAGTTTGAGACAATTTAAACCTCCACATACAAATATACTCCATCTAGTTCCACCCATGACTTCAGTTCATCTCTTAAGGTACATGTCCTCCTTTTAAACTTAAAACAACTTTGAATGCATGCATGGCTTCATAAATATTTTCAAATTTTAGTCCAGTTGTTGCACTGGAGAGAGCTTTCCCTTTATATTCCTGTCTTAAATCTGTTTTGATCTCCCAGGAGTTTTTGTGTATAATTTGAAGCCCAGTAGCTGCTCCTGCTGTTTATATGCCTTGTTAATTAAACTCCAACCTGCCAAGAATGACCAGCTGCAACACTGAGACAGGGATCAACACTTCAGTCCATGGCAGCGTTTCTAGTATAGCGCTATTCCCACCATATCTGCTTATTCTGCCTGGGCAGTGTGCTGCCTAGCGTAGCCTTTGAATTTCACAGTGGACAATATCTCCCATGCATATTTTTTTATGATATATAGAAATAATCTAGAGCTCCTGCATGTGTTTTTCAGGAGGTACCCATTTTATTTTTCTTCACAAGTCATACACACTTCCTCTTTTGTCTCCGTCACATTACTGTATTATAGAAAACGATGCTTCACACTGGACCTTTATTATCACACCACTCCTCAAATGGTGCCTTTGTAACTTTTTCCCATCAAAAATGTAAAGAAAACATTGATGATTTTCATTCTGAGCTCCTTGAGCTTGTGTTTTTTTTTTTTATTTTATTTTCTGACTCCGCAGAGAAAGAACTGGAGATCTACCAGAGCATTGCGGACCTCACGGTAAAGGCAAAGGATCAGGCGGTGTTCAAATGCGAAGTGTCGGATGAGAATGTGAAGGGAACTTGGTACAAGAACGGTGTTGAAGTGAAACCCAATGCCAGGACAAACATCTCCCATATCGGAAGGTGATGACACTAAATTTGCTAAATTATGCTTGCAAGGTAACATGTACATGTTATGTAATTGGATCCCAAGTCCAATGACATGATTTTCTAAATGTTCAAACACACAGAAACCACAAACTGACCATTGATGAAGTGAAACCTGAAGATGAGGGAGACTATACCTTTGTGCCCGACGGCTATGCTTTCAACCTTTCTGCTAAACTCAATTTCTTGGGTAATAATTATTTCTTAAGCTTGGAAACTTCAAAGTCATCATTTGATCCTCACAAGTCAAATGTTTAAAGAATTTTTCCTTTATATTTGATCTTTCAGAGGTGAAGATTGATTTTGTGCCTCGCCAAGGTACACAATTGCAAACTTATACTCTTGCACAGCAAAGAAAAATAAAAGTCAAACCCCATTATAACCATATGCATTACTTTTGAAGATCCTCCCAAGATCCACCTTGACTGCACGGGCAGCACTTCTGATTCAACAATCATAGTGGTGGCTGGAAACAAACTGCGTCTGGATGTCCCCATCACTGGAGATCCTGCTCCCACAGTGATCTGGACCAAAGGAGAGAAGGTAAAAGAGATGTAACACCTGGTGTTGTTAATATTCTGACAGGAGCCATCTGTCCAGAGAGCTGCAGGTAAGATCTGGCTGCTGAGAAAGTTTGTTATTCTACAATCCTGCAATTTAAGATGCAAACAAGAAAGCCCAAGCAGATTCTAACATATTTATTATAAGCTCAAAGGATGCTAATCACTTTTAAAAACTCTTTTACTTTCATGTATGTGTGTTTGCAACAAGCATGCTGTGCCCCACTAATGTCAGGGAAATTAATGCATTGGCTTTTTTTTACCCAACAGAATGAGAAGAGTGCTACTATTATCTAAAACCAATAATCTTAGGTGAATCAGAGGTTTCCCACCCTCCCTGTCATCAGCTTTTACTGCTTTGCTGTCCTTAACTGTAGGCTAGTTCTGTAAAAGCTGATGGGGAAGAAAACGCAGGGCACTCAGCCTGTTGGACCCTAAATGATGGAGAGGTAAGTGCATGATTATATATATATATATATATGTGTTTATTTATTTATTTATTTTTTCTTTTTGTTTGTTTTTGTTTTGACTTATTTGGTACAAGTCTGCATTATGCCAGCATTGAGCGTCAATATTGATAGTCTATTTGAAAAAAAAAAAGGAATCAAATTTCCAAAAACGTTTTAATGCAAGAAAGATGTTAAGTTATGAGAAAAGCCATTACTTGTGAATTAGTTAACCTTTTATGTTTATATTTTATTAAAACCAATTTTAAATTTGACACCAGGCTCTTCACAATCTAAGGAGAATATTTGTCATTAAGTTAAGAAAAAAAGTTTTTTTTCATACAACTATATATTTGTCATGCATTTTATGTTGAATAAGTCATTTCCTTTATGTAGATTTTAAATGTAAAAATTATTTTTCATATCTTGACTTTAATTCTAATTTGTTGTGTTCATCAAGATGGTTGAATGATTTTTCTATTTTGTACATATGATCAATAAAAGTACTTGTGATGATGGTAAATTGAAAATATAAGAAATTGAAAAGGTAAACAAGTTAAAACTGAGCCTTGTGGGCTGCCATAGATAATTTCTTATTTTCAATTATTAAAAAAAATATTTATTCAAAAATCATAATATTTCATGTGAAGTTTAATGAAAGCAGGCTAAAACCTGGGCTTGTTCAACAATAAGTAATAAAAAAAAACCTTCTTAATATTATTTGAGTTTTTGCTTTTTAAATAGCTTTTTAAAAAGCTATTTACAAAAAAAGTTGTAAATAGCTTTTTTCTATGTTGTAAAAAGCTATTTACAACATAGCTTTTTTGGAAATTGGATTCCTGTTATCTCACCAGTAACATAACTAATCTACAGACACAGAAAGAAAACGCCATCATCATTGTAAAAAGCTAACTTTGAAAATGCTATAAAATTGTACTAAGACCCTAAAGAACTAATGTTTCAACACTGCCCATTTGCTGTTTAACTATGAAAAAACATTATAAAGTACATCTAAAATATAGATGGTATTTTTATGTTTTTGTTCAGTTTTATGCACCAGTCAAAGAGCATGATACTAGCAGCATGCATTATCTTTGATTAAGGTAAGCTTGTGTACTGAAGCCTCTCAGACAAAGATGACAGGAGACTGAGCAGTAAGTATGTTTTGCATAGTGGCTTTATCCATCCATCCATTTTCTTTTTACCCTTGTCCCTAATGGGGTCGGGAGGTGATGGTGTCTATCTCCAGCTACGTTCCAGGCGAGAGGCGGGGTTCACCCTGGACAGGTCGCCAGTCTGTCGCAGGGCAACACAGAAACAGACAGGACAAGCTAGTGGCTTTATAGAGCAACAAAATGAAAAAAAAATATATATATATATATTGTTTTATCTTTGTTAAAATACCTTAAAACCCTATCTTAACACAGGTTCCTGTTGTCCAACATTGATCTAAAGAAGTCGGTGAATAGAAAGTTTGATGAAGAGCTTTTTGTTTGTTTGTTTGTTTGTTTTTAGTTAATTTAATCAGGTTCATTATGACACGACTGGAAAATGTTACAAAAAGAGTCAAATAAACTACTGACATAAATACTCTGAAGCTGTGCTGAAATTAGTTTTAGAATATGAAAGTTGGGTTGCACCATGGTACAGTTGTTAGCAATGTTGCCTTGCAGCAAAAAGCTACTGGGTTTGAATCCAACCCTGGCCTCTTTCTGGATGGAGTTTGCATGTGTGGGTTCTTTTTGGATCCTCTCACTCCATACAAAAAACATGACTGCTAGGTTGACTGATCTAAGTTGTCCCAATTTGCCCTGGGATGGTCTGTCAACCAGACCATATCCTGCCTCTTGCCCAAATACTACTGGCAAAAGTGCCCCTCCTACACCTCCTCAACCTACACCTGCAATGATAAGTAAGTATAGATGATTGAGGAATTGCATAGTCCTGTTAGTTAGTTTACCAAGTGGCTCACCTCAGTGTCTATCTCTTTGACAATATCCAAAAATCTTTACTTAAGCACAATCGCCTCAGCTCAGGCAAGTTATAGTTAAGTTGTTTGCCAACTGTTTTACATAAAAGTATTGTACCACAAATTCAGGCCTGGGCTTTTGCAAAATGAGTTGACTCGTTTTTAATGACTAGGTCATCACAGAAGGAGACGGCAGGGTCCATGTGGAATCCACCAAAGGCCACTGCATCTTCACTATCGAGGGTGCCGAGAGACAGGATGAGGGGATCTACTCTGTCGTTGTTCGAAACCCAGCAGGGGAAGACACAGCTGATATCAGTGTCAAGGTTGTTGGTAAGACAAAGATACTCTGCTCATTGATAAAGATAAAATTAACTTTTACAACAAACATGTTCTAAATATATTACTGTCTTACCACATAGATGTCCCAGATCCTCCCCAGGCTCCCAAAATCCTCAGCGTCGGGGAAGATTCTTGCATTGTTCAGTGGGAGCCCCCTCTTTTCAATGGCGGAGATCCAATCATTGGTAACAACACTACTAAATTGTTGAAATTTGCCAGTTCATGTAACAAATTTTATTCCATGTCATTTCAATACATTTTGGAAAAATAGACTTCCAAGATATACATTTTTTTTCTCCTGAGACTCAGAAGTAAAAGGGTTTTGGTATTTTGTGTTTTTTTTCTTCATATTTTAACTATTAAGGTTGAAAGAAACGCATTGCAAATGTATTTTTTTCATAAAAAAATGATTTAGAGTTTGTCAAATGTCTCTTATACTGGACATCTGGTCTTGCTTACATACATTTTATCTTTACTTAATGAGCTTTTAAAACTGATAAATTCCATTCATTTTCATTTTCTAAATGCTTAAGATAAGATAAGATTGATTTATTTGTCATTGTCATCCACAGATTACAACGAGATTGTAAAACAGATTCCTACTTTTTAAAATTCATGTTTTGAAGAAATTGCAAGAAGAAGTGCTTTCATAACTAATGGGCTCTTTGCACCTACAGCGCTGACGTCACATCCGCATGAGCGAAATGCAGCTTTCTTGCTTCCGCTTTGGTCTTTCCTACCATGACAGCTAGAAAATACAAAATTGTATTTCAGAAGCAAATAAAGCAATACCATAAACATTGTTGTCTTCCAAATATAATGGGCTCTTAAGTTTTCATGGATTTCCAAGCGATCCTGAATTAAGAAGAGGGTGGCTTGTAAATATTCGTAGCGACAAGTTAAAGCTAACGCTGCACAGCAAAGTTTGCAGCCTTCACTTCACTCCGGATCAGCTTATTCAGCCTAAAACTACCGGCGGCAGACGGATGGTAAATAAAGGAGCCGCACTCTGTTATTTCCATAGAATCACTTCGGTATTAAGCCTGAAAGAGCGAATGTATGGGAACGAGTGAGCAGACCAGGTTCAGACAGCCGAGCAACTGATCCACCTGTACACCCTGCTGTAAACACCGTCCTATTTGAGCTCTTCACAAGGAGCATGCAAAAGTAATAAAACTAAATAATACGGCCATATTTTTCTAAAAGAAACAACTTTGAACCTGAACAGTCAGCTGAACTAGAACTCTGACACCAGAGCTGCTCTACTGTTAAGCGATGGGGCTTGTTCTGCTTCCTCATGGTTCGGAAGCAAAAAGCCCAAACCGTGGTCTCTGACACTAACAACAACAAACACACATTACAGCAATATACTTGAAAATAAAGACAAAATAAGGTAAAAACATTGTCCGTTAGAATGAAAGAAAATGTTTAGATATTTAAATAGCACATTTTTATAATAAAAATGTTTGAGAATATTACCTACTACTAGCATAAGCTAAAGTTAATGTTAGCCACAAAGTTTAAAGAAAGTAAACCTCACCTTCGCATCCGTGAATGTATAACAAGGCATCTTAAAACCTTTCTCCAGCTTGTTTGTTGGGACTTTGGGTTCCACCTTACAAATACGAGTTACGTCGTTAATTGTTAGCTTGGGCAAGCCCTGCAAGCACCTAGTGTAAAATGGCATTTTCAATAGACCGGAAGTGACCGGGCCGCTTATCCCCAAACACGGAAGCAGACGTGGAAAGAGCGTTTTTGCTCAAAAACTGGGTGTAGTAAAATGTTTTATATGCTTTATATTGCCTGTACATAGACTGGAATATAATGTACTGCTCTTGAATGCTAAGGTTATGTCGTGGAAAGGAAGAAACTGAGGAGCTACAGGTGGATGCGACTGAACTTTGACCCATATTCTGAAACAACCTTTGAGGCCAGGCGCATGATTGAAGGCATGGCATATGAGATGCGAGTCTATGCCGTCAACAACATCGGCATGTCTCATCACAGTCCAGCCTCCCAACCATTCGTGCCAGTCGGTGAGTGTCTTTAGGAATCTCACACTAAGTAAATTTTTTTATTCATACATAAATTACCTCATATGTTTACTAAATGTTTGTTGTTGGAAGTCTATCATAAAGACAATGTGATTAAGACAGGAGGAACGAAAGAGATTTCTTCAAATGTCATACAATGATTTTAGAAATTTTGTGTCTTGCTGTAGCAATATTTACTGTGGTTAGATCAGACTCAGTTTAATCCATGAGATGTTTTCTTTAGGTCATAGAGTTTACTCACTCGTGGTTACGAGAAGAGGGGGGAGATGTTTATTTGTGTTGCAAGAATATGGCCTCATTTGTCTTAACAACATCACACAGAGTGTTTGTGTACCCAATAGAGAAATTAACACTGTGTAATGCTAACATTTCTGAGAACCACTAAAATCATGAAGCTGCACATGATTCAGCTTACTCTCAGTTCCTCCTGAAATCATTTATATTGGTAATTTGAGTCATCCTGGAGGTTATGTTTATGTTTGCACAGTATGGACAGTTAAAGACTCTTTATGTTACAAGACAGATTCAACTGGGGGCTTGTGGTTGAAAGGCTGTCTATATCTATCTATATGAGAGCAGTACTGTTTATAATCATACCTATCAAACATTACTGAAATCTTAATTTAATAGTTTTGCTATGTGTAGTCTAAGTAACTCCTTACTCAGAATCAGTCCAAGATTATTTTGCTTACTAAAGTAAAGACAGCGAAAAGACGAAAGAGACTGACAACGAAACACACATGCTTGATATGCAGCCATACAGTCACTGGAAAAATGATCAAACTTTAGCTTCCCAAGGTAGCAGAGAAGAAACCAGTGGAGGATTTGATGCTTGTGGAAGCAGAAGAAGAAACCAACAGAGCCAAGAGCTCTTTAACTCCTGCAGCCAGGAGATTATCACCAACAGCACCCCCTGCAGAGTTAGCCTTCAGTCTGGAGGTGGGAGATCCAGCTGACAATGAGAAGCCAGCAGGAGGGAGTGCAAGTTTTCCTGCAGAGAAGGAAACGGTGGTTTCCAAGGTATCTGCTGCAGACTATGTGTTTGCAGAAGGAATTATTATCTTTAGGCGTAGTTTTGTCTTGTTGCTTTTGTATTCAACCTGCCAAAGAATACAGGAGTGTTTGTGTTTTAAAATCCTGATGATAGTGATATTAAAATGTTAGCTGAACTACAAGAAAATTCTTTCCATCTGAGTTTTATAGCTGAAGGTGCCGGTTAAGGTTGTTCTGGATCGTAAATGATTTTATTATGTATAGAGTAGCACATAAAAACAGGTTTCAGGTCATTGTAACCCCCTTTGCCTGTCTGACAGAACAATAAAACTTTGAAAAACAAAAGAATCAGTTGATGCTAAGTTGGCCTGATGAGCAGCTTCCAGAAACATGCAAAGCTCAATTTAGCAATCCATCACATGCTTTGTCTGTTTCCCTATCAATAATGCACTTTCATCTTTTGTGTTTTGCCCAAATAAGAGGCCAAGTTGTTCCAAAGGGATGTAACAGTGGTTTACTTTTGGCACCTCTGCAGTTAGAGCATTGCATGGGTTGTAACCAATGAACCAAGATCTTTTTATGCACATCAAAATCATGTCATTTTATCCCCACAAGACGCGTAGCACAGCAGGCACTTAGACCTCAGTCTGACAGTGAACTGCGGGTCAGACAGAGAGCTCATATTTCTCTGCATGAAAGAAGGCGCCACTCAGAGGCTTACAGAGTAACAGACTGTTAGATAACTGGTGTCCCACTTAAAAACAGGCTGGCTGAATCCACCCGCTGTGTGTAACCAGTGACTCGTTAACAGAGATGAAAATCATGTAAGTCAGTCGACACTATGACTTTCACAGGTGCCCCTTTTAAAGGGGTTTTAATTTTACACATATAAAGACATCAGTGGCCACGTCTGGTGTAACTTTATGTAGACTCAAGTTGCCTCATTTGCTCTCATTTTTACTTGCATTTGTCTCTCTGATCACATTTAGTTTGAACATAAAAACCAATATCCAAAGACTTATGCAACATCAAAATCATAAGACACCAAAAAGAAGAAATAATGATGATGCATTAGCATTGTAATTTATTCTCCAAAGCTGCCATTTATTCATTGGAATTACTGAAACAAATTTACACTTTGTGTTGCATGTTCACCGGGATACACACAGACATTAAGGCAACACTTTAGTCTTTAGTTCTCCTGTTCATTTTGATGTAAATAAACAAATAAGTAAATTCCAATAAATTCAAGGGGGATTCAGACATTCAAACATGGCTGAATGCTCTGCAGGAATGTTAGTGGCGTCAATCAAGCTCGTCCACTTGTTTAGGTGTTCATTTAGTACCTATTGCTTTAATTCTTTAACCGCCTAAGCAGGCTCTTTATCTACCCTCTGCCGCTCTCTCAGCCCCTACTAGCGAGCCCATCGGTCTGCACGTTGAAGACATCAGCGACACTTCTATCACACTGAAGTGGAGAGCTCCGGAGAGGATCGGCGCTGCTAAGCTCGAGGGCTATGGGGTCGAGTACTGCAAGGAAGGCAGTAAGTGCTGCCACCTGCATGCTTCTGATAAGGGCAGCTTATTTTAGAGTTTATCTCCAGAATGGAATACTTGCAGCAAAATGACGCGTGAGCTGCACAACTTGTTCAGCTCATGTTCATAAAAAAATATTTACCTATCTTAGCTATTAAATAGTAATGCAAACATGACAATTATGTGACTTTGACTTGTATTCCTCTATGGTGGCAGCTGATGAATGGATTCCAGCCATCCAGGGTCTTATAGAGAGATCATCAATGACTATCAAGAACCTGACCACTGGAGACAAACTGCTGTTCAGAGTGCGGGCCTACAACATGGCAGGGCCCAGTTCTCCGGCTGTTCTGGCACAGCCTGTGACTATCAGGGAGATCATGCGTGAGTATTTCTACAGCTGATTCTTATGACATCCCTGCTAAGCTTATTCGGTTTCTCATTTTGCTTTATGTAAGCGTAGCAACCAGGAATCTGTGAGGTGTTTGAGTTCTCCAGGGAGAAATTTAATCATTTCCAAAGTCTTCCAAAGCTACAGTATTTGTTTTTTTCTGCTCAGTTTCAGTTTATTTATACAGCTACGGATAAATTTGCTGAGCACAGCCTTCCATCCGATTTGATATTTTTATTGTGACTTACCAGACCTTTTGCTTTTCAATTAACTACTTGACTAATTTCAGAGATTTTGTTCTTGTTTTTTAATCCCATTGGTTAGTTGGACCTCTGGAAAAACAAATGTTCCAGTCTGACAGACATAAAAAATACAGTGCACAATATTATAAATGAGATATGAGGAGTATTCTTTTAATGTTGAAGGACAATATCCATAATCAATAATGAAGGCTTTTTTTTCTTTTACTGTAGAGAGTACCATTTTGTTTTTCAGCTTTTACTCCCATGTATTCAAACAGATGTTTGAGATTACTGATGTGTTAAAGTTAGGTAAAGACTAAACAGTAATGACAAGAGTTTATTAAACCACCAGTGAAGTGACTGTTTTAGGATACTTGTCTAGTTTAAAGACATGTCGAGTTAAAGATCCTCCTAAGAGCCTCGCAGGTTTCCTAAAAATGGTCTCTTTGGTCTTTTGTTTTCAACAGAGCGCCCAAAGATTTGGCTTCCACGAAATCTCCGGCAAACCCTCGTCAAGAAAGTCGGAGAAACTGTTAACATTATGATCCCGTTCCAGGTGATTTACATTTTAATTTTACTATTATGTTCAAAAAAACAGATATTTACCCAGACAGCTAGTAAATATTATTATTAAAGACAAATAGGAATCATTGCCTAGTGTTATTATAAACTCTAATGTAATATTAGCTTGCGCATGTAGGCTTGGGGTGTACAATGACTTATAACACATGTATTGCACATTAGTGTGTGGGACACATTATGTTTCATGTTGTATGTGATAAACATTAACATTGCACATTGTGAACTTTACATTTTAGAGTGGTGTACATTAATTCATCTGACAGCACTGAGATAAAAAGTCCCTGAATTTGGTGGTCCCTGCTGGAGGCTTGCAAGAAAGGTTGCAGGCTGATTGCAGTCTTTCATGATGCGTTCTGTCTTTATGAGACAGCTGGGGGGTGTAATTGTCCCAGATTGCTGAGCGTAATGTTCCAATGATCATCTCAGCTCACTTCCTTCCGTTTTCCAGAGCTCTCTTCCCCTGAGCAGAGCAGCTGTCACACCAGGATGTGATACACCTCATGATGGTTCAATCCTCAGAACACCTATAGAAACTCCCTTCATTCTTTAATAGTTGCAACAAAACGATGTTTTAGATCCAATTTTTAATCCTTTCATTAGACTAGTATTTTGTTTTAACCAAACAACTATCACATATTAGGAGCCATTATTTTGTCAGTTTTTGTTAAACAGTATTGTAATGATAACGCTTAAAGCTTTACATCACTGCATTTTGAGCTTAGCCTTGTCTTTGTCTGCAGGGTAAACCCAGGCCAAAGGTTACTTGGAGTAAAGACAGAGAACCTCTGGACTCCTCAATCGCAAGCGTGAGGAACAGCGATTTTGATTCGATCCTCTTCATCCGAAAGACGGAGAGAAAGCACTCTGGGCAGTACGATCTCAAAGTGCAGATTGAGAATGTGGAAGACACAGCAAAAGTCATGCTGCAGATTGTTGGTGAGTTGCACAGCATTTAAAGTTTAGCTGGACTGAATTTCTGTAATTATTTCTTAGTCATTATAAAACGATATTATCCCTGTAGATCTCCCAGGGCCACCAGAGGCTCTGAAGTTTGCTGATGTTTGGGGGTTTAATGTGGCTCTGGAATGGAAGCAACCAAAGGACAATGGCAACTGTGAAATAAGTGGCTACACTGTTCAGAAAGCTGACAAGAAGACCATGGTGAGAATCTATGCCCTTTGTTATAATGACCGGTTTGAAAACATCAAAGTAAAGTTGAAATTAATATTTTGTTGTATTACAGTTAGATTTACAAAGCCTAAAGCTTAGTACATCATTTTTGTGTATTGCTTACTCACATGATGTTTTCCTGTTATTTATACCATGAATTTATTTTGTTGTGTCAGATGAATGAACAAAAATGTCATTTATTTATTTGTTTGTTTGTTTGTCATAAAGGATATCACTGGTCTCCACCTGTTTATTAATATAATAAAATGTACAATAATTTTGGTTGTTTAAAATCTAGCTCGCATGTAATTGTGACAAAGACTCTCAATAGTGAGGAAACAAACACTGAAAGGAAATGGTCATATTATTAAGACACCTAACACAAACAAAACTAACAAGTATTCAGAAGTATGGCTTTTGGTATCTTTTTATTAGAAAAGAAACATAAAAAAGACTCAAGTAGCAACAGTCCCCTGAAAAAGAGAAAGGACAGACTGACATTCGAATACTATTTCAATAGATAAACTACTATTTACTTCCTCACAGTAAAAGAAGGAGAGAGAGAGAGAGAGAGAGAGACATTTATTCTTCAATTATCCAATGTCGAACATTTTGTCCACCATTACACTGTGTTCCAAATTATTATGCAAATTGGATTTAAGTGTCATAAAGATAAACATTTTTGTTGTGCTCTTTGAATCATTATAATTAATTTCAGAGGTGGGTTGATTAGTTTGTCTGGTGAGCTCAATTAAAGGAAATCTACTTGAGAAGGATGTTCCACATTATTAAGCAGGCCACAGGTTTCAAGCAATATGGGAAAGAGAAAGGATCTCTCTGCTGACGAAAATCATCA
>CAEGAG010201226.1:0-10927 GCA_903067065.1 Brachyrhaphis terrabensis
ACTCTATAAGTTAGTATAAGTCAGTGGGGTCGCATTGACCCTGCATGCGCCTATACCAAGTTTTTTCTGTGTGTGTGGTTTCGGGAACTGACGGGACAACTTCCCCCACTTTCATGCAACTTCTTAGCGTCATGCTAGGACCACGGGAGGGATATTTTATGGTATATTATGAGCTATTTCCTGTTGTTTGTACTGGAGTGTGCACCATTACTAGTCCTTTCTGTACCTTCAGAAGCAGAAACATTAAGTCCTCTGTAAGTGAAATATGGTGCTGGCCTATCCAAAAACAATATCTGCCAATATCGGTCCCTTAATGGCCGACACTCCAACTGCTATACACAAAGTCTGTGAAGAAAATCCTGTAATTCAACTGATGGCGCATACGCTTGAACAAATCAAGACCCTTCTGACATTTATCTCATTCACATCAACCGCAAAGAGTTGATCTAATATCAATTTATGTCAAACTGTTCTTAACAGGTCGAATAGGAAAGTAAAACCCAAAATAAATGCCAACAAAGATTTGGTAAGTATGCCGATTGATAGTAATTAACTTTTGACCGCAAAGGTAACAATGTCGTAAATTTGACGGCTGGTCATTTTTCACAGGTGATGGTGGTCAACCCTGCTTTTATGAAGTATGTCCACGAGATTTGGTTGAAAAGGAGGGGAAAGTATCCATCCACCGGCTTCATGACGTTGATTCTTTCTTTTCACATATGTGACGAGGTACGCCCACCCGACTCTTCGGAAAACGATAAAGGTCCTCGCGTCTGAAGTAGTTTCTGATGCAAAATGAGGTCAAGGTCTTATGTTTTTTTTTCCTTTCTTTTGTTCTGCTCTGGCTCCCTGTGTTCCCTGAGATTTTTCCATGCTGTTTTTTTTCTTCTTTTTTTTCTTAAAACTGCAAAACTACTCACCATCTCTGTCTCACTGCCACTCATCATGACAGTGTTTGCCATTAACTGCTTTGTCAAGTCCAGAGGACTCCAAAGCGCCTCACACTACAGTCAGTCATTCACCCGTTCACACACACATGCCCCGTGACAGAGGTTAACATATCCAGAAAGGTTTTGTTTTCACAATGCAATGTTCTGCAGCTCTACTTTTAAAAAAAAAAAAAAAGAAAAAAGAAAACAGAGACATCAAAACAAACCAGACATGACTTTCAACTGTGTTTAAGGTATGTACTGTAACTGAGTCACCAGAAAGTGATGTGAGAGGGAATGTGGAGAAAAAGGGATTTTAACCCAACAGCCAGGCTGCTTCATTCAGGTCCAGCTGGGACACCAGAGTGCAGAGATATTATTTCATTCTTAAGACAAAACCCTTCTAACAGTTTGCAAAATAACAGTTAAAAAGTAGCAAGGTGTAATTAGGTTTCTTTTTTGTCTGTTCTTTGAAAATGTTTACAGTTGGTACAACTATTTTAAATTAGTCAGATTTTTTTTTTTTTTTTTTTTTTATAAAATCCATATCACATTACTCCTATTATTAGCCATTTGTTTCTAGGAATTTCTTTTTGTCGTCACATCCTTCCATCTTTTAGATAGCACCAGGAAGGATAATAAAGGGATTATAAAAGCAAACATTTCGTACACACTGCACAAAGCCCTATGGATAAAATTGTGTTTTCACCAGTTAAACTGTTATATGCATCAGGAGCCACATCCCTCCTTCTCCATACTCGTGTTTACCATGAGATTTAATGAAGATAAGCCTTAAATAAAGCAGACAAAAACTTTCATCTGGTGCCTCAAGCTAACAAAATATATTCAACATGTAAACAACAAAAAACCTCTTACGTATATTGACAATATCTCTATGGACAATATGACCAACTTCATCCAAAATGACTCGGGTCAGTGGTTCTCTTTCATCTTCACTCAATGTTTAACCCATATCTGATGACCAATTATCTAAACTCACCAGGGTATTGTTAAATTGACAGTAGGACAAAAAATATCACGACCAAGTGAGATCAAGAGTCAAGTATGAAATTCCCATAACGGACAGGTTCTGTCTAAGGGTTTGGATGTTCTGGATCCGGAGTTTTTGCAATTGAGACGAAGCATGGCAAAAACTACTGCAAGCCGATAAATGGAAACGATCACCTAGCAACACGCCTGAGGGAAACTTCCTTGTAAACATTGCTAGGTCAAGCAAAAGGGATCCAGTTACAGACTCTCAGCCACTTCACATGCAAAGACAGAGATCAGTGTCTCTGCTGTGGAGTCAGAGGACAACTGAATCTTTTATTAGTTCTTTAGGTGGGGGAGGGGGGAATCCTTTCTTGGTTTCACATTTGATATGAGCCTGAAAAGAAGGTGTTGAGTCCATAAAATAGTCTGGACTATTGTGGGAGTATTTACAACTCCCACAAGTTGTAAATACATTTAGATGGAGGAATGGAGTAGCTGTCAGGAGTTTTGTTGCCATTGAGCCGGAGTAAGCCAGATGACTTTCATGTTTTTATTTCATCCAAAAAGTCCGGAGGTTAATGTGGGGGCTTGGTAAAGGATCTCATGTTGAGGAAGAGTTAGAGATACACATAAAGTAGAATATTGAATCTACTGTAGTTGTCATGCCAACGCACTAGCCGCCGCTGTGATTGTAGCACGTCGTCAAAACTCGCATTCACTGTTATCCGTTCGCATCCGAGTCGCTAACTTCCACCTCTTATAGAAAGTAGTAATTTGTCTCCATCTCTGATGAACAAACTATAACATGTATATTCCTTATTATATGTTGTTCTAAACGGAACAGGTTGTTCAGATCAAACAAACCCACATGTGCACCTTCACACCTTTACAATACTTTGCACGGATACGTTTCACTCTGAGACCCGGTTTCAAAAAGTGCAAAAGACTCAGATCACACCAAACGTGTAACCAAACGGTTGAACCACAACAAAAATATTACAGTTTCACTGTAAACCATGGCTAAGGCTACGTTTACACAAGACTGCTGCCTGGAAAGTGTTTGTATTTTCAGAGGTTGATTGAGGAAAAGTTTCCAGATTTAGACCGGCAACAAGACACCTTGAGTCAGCGGTAGTTGTCCTGCCA
Source organism: Brachyrhaphis terrabensis (assembly GCA_903067065.1). Taxonomy (NCBI): domain Eukaryota; kingdom Metazoa; phylum Chordata; class Actinopteri; order Cyprinodontiformes; family Poeciliidae; genus Brachyrhaphis; species Brachyrhaphis terrabensis. The sequence continues at coordinate 3,069 of CAEGAG010201226.1, forward strand.
GGCCTCTATAGGGCGCTGTGATTTTTAGCATGTCGTCTAAACCGCATGGACATTTTACCCTCAGCTCCCACCTCATTGTAAACTGTAGCCTATCTCCCATGAACGAAATGCTGCTGTAACACAGATATTCCTTATCAGAAGTTGTTAAACTGAATAGGTTAAGCAGCACAATGCTGTTGTTTTTGTTGTCATCTCTCGGTACATGCGTACAATAAACCCTACAGCTGTGAGTTCTGCACATGTGCTCTTTCATATCAGCAGTAATTTTGAAACCTGGTTTCAAAATTGCCTTTTTGAAAAACTACACTGACTGTGGTTGTGTAAACAAGCGACTGGATCGCAACGTAAATGTCACGGTTTCACTGTAAACGGTGCCTAAGTCTCCAACAACCTCTGAGTTTTGGTTTGTGACCTGAAATTGTCTTCCAGTGTGTATTTCCGGCAGGTAAATGTTGGCAGAGACCAAAGAGGCAGGGAATCTGAAGCATTTACATGATGAATAGAAAGGCCCGAGAACTGAACCGTGAGGTACATTGTGGTTAAATTAAGTAGAATTACCACAAGAACCTTCCATGGTGGACTGGTGAGTTCTAGATGACGGCTGTACCACTGAGGCCAAGTGATTTGAAACACTGCAGAAAGGGAGTAGGAATCAGAACATTGTTGCTTATTTTAATAAAATTAAACTAGGTGCTGCGTGATATATTAATATTTCAAACTACATTCAAGAGGTCAATTTAGCAGCCATGATTGTGAAGTTGGGTGGCCGGTTCCCTTTCCAAGTTTTTGCCTACGACAGAAAGATCACACACTGGTTGGGAATTATTAAGGTTATTAAGATTGTCAGGGTTCTATCTCGGCGTCTTGAGTAATATGGCACAAAATGTATAATTATTATTAAAGTAATGATAAAATTCATTTTTTACTGGTATAAGGAAATTAAACTTCTCCATTTTGCTGATAGTGTGTGGCACATAGTATGGTCTGCACATGAAAGAGAAGTACAATTCATATTACCTTTAGTTAGTTATTGTATTTTTTGTGTCCTTCTGCATTTTTGTTCCTTTAATCTGATTATTTTGTAGTTAGTCTTTTTTTGTTTTGCTGTTAGTCGTCTTTATGTTCTCTATGGTTCTCTAATGTTATGCTAGTCTAGTCATATACAGTATGTATATGTATTACACTTTTGTCCTTATTTTGCTCCATATAAAAATTCTCATAGCAAGAAAAGTTTAAAACCAATTATTTATTTATGTTTTTACTCATTTTACCATCATTTCTGAAAGCAGTTTTAAGCTTTGCTGAATCAAAAGTTTTGGTTTGTCCAAATTTACGCCTCTGCTGAACTATTGTATGCAATGTGATGACAAAAGTGGTATCTTTTATATTCATTAAAATAAATTATCTTGTCATGGAGTTCATTTTGTGGTATATTTTAAATGTTACATCAAACGAAAAATGATAGTTGAGGAATTCAGGGAGTCTACGTCAAGGGAGGTTAAAATCAGAACAACAAACTGCAACATTGAAGCAGGTGAAAATGAATATAGTTCCAGAATGTAAGCGAGATCAAGAGTCAGAGGAATCTAAAACTGAAGATCACAGCGGCGCAGTTGACACACCATAGACATACAGCCAAAGAATATCTTCTTTTTAAATTTGCAAACTTTTTTGTTTGTTTGTTTGTGTTCCCAGGTTCATGTGTTTGGATTTGGAGCCGACAGCAACGGAAACTGGAGTCACTACTTTGAAGCTTTAAAGAACAAAAACTACAGAACTGGGCCCCATTCTGGAACTATTGAATACGCCATCCTGAAACAGCTGGCCAACGAAAAAACAGTCACGCTTTATAAAGGATCGTGACCTCTAGTTCCCTGATTCGGAATGAACAGTGCAAAATGTGTCAGACATGAAAAGAATGTAAAAAAAAAAAAAATCAGGCATTATTGGGAGGCACAGAGCTCCTGAGGACCCCATGACCTCTTCCTTTCTCTTCCTTTGCTAAGAGAACTAAGCAGCTCTAGTTAGCTTGTTATTCTTTAGTTTTTTCTTCAGTTTTATTCCTAAGTTGTTCATCACAACCGTGATGTGTCAACACCATAACTGACAATTTACAAAACTTTGATGAAATATTGTGAAATAAATGCTTAATTTTAGTAAACTGTAAAGATTTCATGGACCTGATGAGCTACAATATGGCCGCCTTCAGAATAACATCATATAAATTGAGGTAGTTTGACATTTCATCAACTCCATCAGTTTTTAACTGACAGTCTGACTCTTTCAGTGATAATGTTGACAAATCTCACTTAAATGTGCAGTTAATTCATTTTAATATATTTTACATAAATGGCATTACTTCACATGTATCAAGTATTTCTTTTTATTCACTAGTTTGTCTCCACCTTCAGTTCTGTGTCATGCACTGTCAACTCCTTCAGATGAACTTTATGTTGTTTTTTGTTTTAAATCATATTTATTTTGTTTCTTGAGAAGCATTTGTCTGTAAAACTGAGTAAAAGTATCACTAATAGGGTCATTAAAAAATAATTTTATATTTTTGTCAGATGGTGATGACAAAGTTCTGGTTCAGGTCCATTGAAAATGTAATTTTCAAAGAAATGTTGCAACTGGGAGCCTGCACCTTGGCATCTTTACATGTCCAAAACATTATTTTCATAATTGAAAACATAAGCTTGAGAAATAATTAAAAATTCTTCTTGGAAAAATGTAAACCCATTTTGTCCCACTTCTCAAGAATCACTATTATATTTTGCATAATTATGTCTCATAGTTTAACCTCTGTTAAGTTTGTGCACTTTGCTTTATTTATGAGATTTGAAATGTGAATTAGTTTTTTGTTTTTTTTTCTCACTTACCATACTTATGTTCCATAAATATTGTTTTTCTATTACATGGGGCAGCATGTAATACGGTTTGCTGTATTTTGATTAAATGAATTCTATTTTTTATTTGTTTTATTTCAGATTCATGAGGCAACAGCCTTTATGTTTTAGTTTGTTGTCAATTTTTGACATGTTTTGCTATTTTAAACTCAAATCAATTACGATTGCCTAAAAAGTGCTGAACAAATAAAAAAATAATATTTATATGAAAGTTACATACTGGAGCTTTAATTTCACTTAGGAGAGGATGGATCAGGAGGGACGTGGGTTAGAGCTGCAGCTGACTGACTCACCTGTTGTTAAGTGGTAAAAGGTACAGGGACAAGTTCAATATATGAATAACTTAGTCAATTTTTCCCCTTAATTCATTAAATTCTAGTGAAATGGAGGCAAACGGTAGTCTGTAGGCAAGCTAACTATGCTAAATGGTTGATAATCTCAGTCTACCCACCTCTCTTGGAGAAAAACTGGGTTACATATTGACACTTTTACATTTTTCTCTCTCTCTCTATTTTTTGAAAACCTAACTTTATTATTTTTCTTAGCAGCACAGTAACTGCCATTTGTCTTCTTGTCTTCCACTGACTGCTGCTGAACACCGTATTGGAAAAAGATGGAAAGTGTTTATTACCATTTACTGTGTGGTATGTGTCATCTAAAGATTGAAACGACATCATACACCCTGTGCAAACGGCACAGTCATCATCCAGGCGCAGAAATGGTACGGGCTGCAGTAAATATAGTTCACTAAACCAAAGTTAATGTTTGAAGTTTATTGTAAAATAAAATGTCCTGGGGAGGATCACTCCCACCTTCAACTTTGACCCCACGGTGATGCGATATTGTCTGCACAACCAATAGAAATGCAGAATGGTGGATGGATGGAAATAAATAGGCAAATAAATAGATTACTGAAATAACAAAATGACCCCACTGTTGTTCCAAACAGTGTTTCCTTGTTGTAATACCTTTTACTATAATTAAACTGCATATTTATAAATCTGTGTTATAGTACCAATATCCTAACCAATCCGGTTCTTCCTTCTTTTTTTTTTTTTTTTTAAAAAAACAGTAGAGGATGGTCCGTTTACTGAAACTCTAACTTCCTTCTCCTATTCTTGTATTTCTCCCCCAATACAGTATTTTGATTTTATGTTATTTACAGTCTTATTGCCATAAGCGGTGTGCTAAATTCACACTGATATGGACGATGTTGTTATTTTTCCGCAGTGCGTTGAAGAAAATGATTGCTCTTTCTACTCGTTTACAGGTTGGCTGTGATGTCACAGCGCCGATGGATGACAAAACTACAAAGTTACATCTATGAATACCGAATCTTTTTTTTTTTTGTTTTTCTTTTTCAAAAGCAAAAGAAAAGCAGGACTTTTGCAGAGAGACCTCCTGTCAAAGTGAAAGACAATTCCTACAATGTCAGTTCTGTTAAACACTACCTACTGTCAGTATTGTGTTCTTAGGTTTTCTTTTATTGGAAAATTTGATGTGGAAAATAGTTTCTTCACCACATCTCACAGTGGATAGCAGGAGTTTATATTTATATATATATATATATATATATATATATATAGAAATTTGTTGTCTTTCTGGGATGCAAAAAAACTTATGACCAAATCATTAGATTTTTGTCTCATTATTTCATTTAATGATCATTTTATCTCGTCTAATTAGGTTTTTGCATCCAACAAGTAACACGTGTTTGCGGCAGAATTGCAGAAAGGCTTTTTTAAATCAATCACTCTGTACAGATGGGTGTGTGTGTGGGGGTGGGGGTGTGTGTGTGTGTGTGTGTGAATTGCTGTGATTGTAGATAAATGTCCAGCTGCGCCCCCTGCAGGCTGATGCCCTCGCTGCTGTTTTGAGGTGATCTGTGGTTATCTGAAGCCATTTATTTCATGTCATTTCACCACATACCACTTCTGCTTTTGTTCTCAGTCTGGCTTTCAGCCACACGCCCGCATGCGGCCTTCCACTTCCTGATGCCACTTCTAAACCTTGAAACTGAAACGGGCTTACTGCGGCCTTCCCCACAACCAAGTAGCAGAATTCCTCCGACAGGTTTTCTTCGCGGATACCACTCTGTCAGTCACGAGTGGATCATAAATCGGAAACACGATTCATAATTTAATAACTACTTGTGTATGCAGCTCACGGGTTTACTGGTGGTCCAACCGGTTTGGCGATTTGAGTAATCAGTGCAACCAAATCCGCAAAAGTACAAGGCGACCGAGATCAATTGTTCTAAAGCTGCTCAAATCTGACCCTCAGAAAAGCAGAATTGGGTTTCAGTGATGTGTGAAAACATGATGGGTGCAGCTCTACTTCTCTGAGGGAAGTCGCTGTATCAAAATGAAACAATCCAGAAGTAAAATCTAATCGCAAGGAAATGTTTCAGTTTAACAGAGATGCTATTTTAATCTCATGTGAACTTTTGCTCAGGCCGAGTAAAAAACACAAAACACACCCATGGGAAGTGTCACATATAGGGTAAAAATAAAAAAAGAAGACGTCATACTACGTCTCCCGGTGATTTTAAAGTTAGTGCTTCTTAAAATAGCAAATCTGCAATGACAGTGCAAAAAAATTGCATTCCAAACATAACAATTAACTATAAGGCTTTTTTCTTGGGGAAAAAAATATGTGTAATTTGCTCATTGTTTCATTATTTTAGTTATAATTCCTGTACTAATCAGGTTAATTACAGTAGAGATGTTTTTCCCCAACATTTTGTCTTTTTTCCAACTACAAGAACTCAAACCTCAGAGTACGGAGGAGAAGGCAGAGGCGCTCCATTTATTTTTCACAAGGTTTTTCAGTGAAAATACTGCCATACTGTCGACAAAGTAGCAGCTTCAACAAATATGTACTTTTTTTTTTACATATAAAAGTGACAGCAGCTGTCTGTCCTGTCCACAACAGCAGAACATTTTCAAAATTACTCTTGACTACACTACAAAACAAAATCACATTTTAAGTACTTTCTACACTTAAAGCTACAGTATGCAACCCTTAAAAACTGTATTTATTTTTTACGTTTGTTAAAACTTTCACTAGCTCCTGACCGTAGAACCATGACACATTTCTTCTTCCTCTTTCTTTCTTACCGGTCTTTCACCTCTCTATTGTCATTGTTCAGTGACTTGGAGCAATGTGTGCTTGTTGGGTCAAGATGAGCTGGTTTGAAGTAAAAGGGCGCGTTGTCGCCGTTTTGAGACGCCTGGAGGCATCGGCTCATTCGCTGTTTGTGTTATGAAAAGCTGAACAGAGAACTTTGAAGTGAGCGCCTAACTATAAAAACGACAAACGCCGATTCATTACAGAAGTCTTCAAAAGCCTAAACGTGGAATGATTGCTTTTGACTTAATAAAAGCTTTTTGGCAACAAAAGGAAGTTTTAACTCTTAGCAAAAAGTGAAAATGAAAATTGCAAAAATATAAGAATACAAAAATCCTACACTGAAAAATATTGTTTTTAAATTGCACAGTGACATCAGTCATGAGTGTTATGGATTGTATAGAAATGTCTTCAACTTAACTAGGACAAAACAGTTTTAATAACTGGAGATAGCATTCAGTTAGAAAACAAAATCTACATTGTCATTGCTCCTAAAGCTTTGGTTTTGGCAGGTATAAAACTAAAAATACCCATTAACAAATGGTAGTAATAATAATAAAATCTCAATGAGAAGTTATTCAAATTAAATATTCAACACCTTTTCACATTGATGTAATTTGGCTGTAAACAGACAAAGACTACATTGATTTGATGGATAAAGTAACATTCAATTGGTAACTTGAAGGTTCTTTTCATGTGGCCCTCTAGATTCTAAAGTGCGGGCCAGTTTTGGCCCCCGAACCTTGAGTTTGACGCATGTGAACCAGACAAAGATGGAAAATCAATCAAACTTATGTTACAGACGCTTCACCATCTATGAAACAGCAATTTTTACCCCACCATTTATTTTGATATTATGCTTTAAATACATTTTTAACATGATGAAATTCATCCTTATTTTCTTACAAGTAAAAAAAAAAAAAAGAAATCCACCTAAATGTTAAAAAATTAAGAAATCACCATAGAACTATATTCCCATTTGTTTTTGAATGTGATTTAAAATAAAAAGTTGCATTTTTCTGACGTCTCGCATCGGAAATTCCTAATATTCAGATCCTGCTGTGAACCGTGCAGCGTGACACAGCAGAATTTTTGCTCAGGCACGTCGCTGACGTCCCTGACGTCATGGAGGGAACAGGAAAATCTGAGTCAACGTGCCAAAAATAAAACATCCACGTCGCAAAAACAGCCAACTAGCAGAACAAAGCAGGGGTCAAATGAGAGCATTTGGGTGTGAATGAAATTCACGTCTGTCACGTTTTTTATTATTTTTTTTATTTCCTTTATTTAACCAGGTAAACCCCATTGAGATCTGGATCTCATTTTCAAGAGGGACCTGGGCAGAAATCTGCAGTACACAACAACCTGGTTACAAAATAAAACCAATTAATACATATGCACAAATATAAAACAATAAAAACAATTTAAAAGCAGTGACACTGTTTCATAGAAGATTGTTGCCTATCTTCAAGAACCGCTCTAAATAAGTTCAATGAAATAGTTTCCGACATCTTGAGTCGGAAACTATTTATAATATTTGTAATATTTTTTAATTCTAAAGGTAGTGCATTCCAAGAACTTGAACCCTGAACAAAAAAAATGACACCTAACCAAATGAACTTTTCCTAAATAGTAGTTGTCTCTACTGCTAACTGCTCTTGTATTATGTTTGATTGTAAATGTAAATGGATAAAGTCTTTCACTGGTAGTGGAGCCAAACCGTGAAGGACTTTCTATACAAGTGTGGCCTCTGGATAAATTAACATGTTTTTTCAGTTCAAAAAGTTATACTTGCATTTTACAAGAATAATATGAATTATTGAG
>CAEGAG010201273.1:0-18156 GCA_903067065.1 Brachyrhaphis terrabensis
CCTATATAATAGTGACATCAAAAGCTAAGCTTACAGTATGGAAACCTTAGACTGGAGCTGTAAATGCTTGTTGTAACGCTCCTGCAGACTTTCTCTTGCCAACTGAAGTCTATCTATAAGGCCTCTGCAGAACTGGCATCAGTCATGCGTCCAAGCACTCTATTTAGAGGGGAATTAGAAATCCTGAGAAGCTGTTAATCACCACAGTCATTCACATTCCTTATAGACTCTACTCAGCTCAGGACCTCTATGCTTGGGGAAGGGGCACAGTCTGGGGGAAGCTGGGCCAACGCTACTGGACTCTATGGTCTTTAATTAGAGTGAACGCTTGGCAGGGACTGATGGAGGAGAAAGGCTCTCAGGATGTTAGTCCTGGGTGAGAGGGTTCTCACACAAAACACTGGCTTTTCATTACTGCACTACTCGCTCAGTTTGTGTGTAAAGTATGGTGTATATGTGAATGCGCGCCGGGGTGTGTATGCATGTGTGCATAAGACAGAGAAAGTGAGAAAATGCGTGTGTTTGTGCGTGTGCGGATGTGTATGCACATTGGAGCGTGTACATGAGCTTCCTTACCTCATTGCTCAGGCATTCCAAAAGAGAAAGTGGTGTGAAGTGAAAGGGCGGCTCTCACAGTGTGGGTATTCATGGACTGGGCCCCCGTGGGCCAGCCAGGGCTCCAATGTTCACAGACAAAGCCTCTCCAGCGGGACCCAGACACACTCACACAGCAAGGGGAGCAATAGAAGGAGAGGAACACAGAAGAGGAAGGGAAAAGGTAACAAGGGGAGGGAAAATGGAGAAGGACAGGGGAAACCGTCTGTGTGGCAGCACCCCCTGTCTCCCAATAGTGCAGGTGTGACGGGTTGTCACTGATAATAGACCAACTCAAACTCGCTGAACTCCAAAGTTTTATTTTAAGAAAAATCCTGACTGACGTGTATCTTTCTGCATTTTGCTTTCTGCATTTCCGACTTAGGTGGTGGTATTAAATTTTCCCTGAAATTCTTCTCTAAGTCACCTTTAAGAAAAGAACTTGGACTCTGATCTCCACCTCTTCTTTTTGTTTTACTTCTGTCGGCAGATTTTATAAATCTATCCTCCTCCCTCCTCCTGTTAGATTTGACCACTCCCTCTCTCCTTACATGAGCCAGTGCTCTCCCTCCTCCAGCCCTCGCTGCTCCTTCTAGCTTTAAGCCAGCAGCTGGAGCTCTTACAATTCAGAGAGTTTATTCCACTTGGCCGTCCTGTCAATGTTCCCCCTGCCTGGCCCCTTCCCTAGATCGGGTAGCCTGGTTCACTGTGTCCTTAAACAACCCGAGTGCATGTACACGAAAGAGGCCCCAGATTGGGGAGGCCCATCTTTAATCCCTGGCTTTTCTAAAGGAACTCACAGTGAGCAGTCTCTGTGCAGATTTCTTTGTTGACAACTTACTCCAGTATGTCTGTTCTCTGCAATTACATTATTAAACTTGCCAGCATGCAAACGGGCGTACATTGTAACCAGGTGATGATGGTTAATTAATGCAAACCGATAATAAAGATTCACTCTTATATTTCATATTTTAAAGTAGTGGATTAACAGAAACATGAACAAACTGGTCAAAGCACTTCAAGTAAAGACACAGATTGATTCACAGCCAGTGGAGATCTTTTATTCCTTTCTGCTGAACCAGTGTTGCTAATGCATTGTAAGATGTTGGTGACTGAACTAAAGAAGTTATGGTCACTATGCTGTCTGAAACATTGGACTCAAAAACCATTTTAGCTTATTTTTCCACAGTTTTTCACTCTAACAGTTTACAGAAAGTTAGATTTTTTTTTTTTTTTGTGGATCGTAAAGTGGTTTTCAGTCTATTGAGATAACTGAGATAACATTTCTTTTGAGGATTATTTTTAAAATTTTACTTAGTGGTATAAGAATATTAGTCTATTTGGTACTTTTGATAGTTTTAGGTTATAATGAGTGGCAACACGCCTTCAGTTTATGTGTGCAGTATCTTATTTTAGTAGAAAGTACTGTTCGGATGGATGGATGGATGGATGATCATATTCTCCCTGGTTTTTAGTGATTAATATATGAAGAAATATTAAGTGAAGATTTGGAAGTATGGATACCATTATATACATAGCAAACTACAAAGAAATCTACTTTTATTTTTTAAGTACTTAATAAGGCTGAATGTAAAAACTGAATCTATCTGATTGTATTGCAAAACTGATTTGCATTGAAACTAGACTCAGTTATATGTAAAATATTTAGTTATGAATTGAACCTGTTTGTCTTGTAAAGTGTTTCCAAATTATATTTGTTGTGAAGTAGCGCTGATTTGAAATGGATGCAATAATTTTCCCATTATTGTAGTATTCTAGGAAAAAATGAAAATTTTGCCATTTGTAGAAGTATTGTTTTTTGTCTCTAGCTTAAACTAACATAGAAGCCCATGGCTCCAGATGATGAGGCAGAAGTCTGGAAAATATACCCTTATTTAACATTTTAAAATAAAGACTTAATGATTGATGATAGATTAGTAGCCATTTAAATCTAGCATTTTATACGAACAATTTGCACATCAAGCATTGCTAAAACAGCACTCTCTGTGTGTCCCTTAGAGCAGACCAACACACCTGAAAACAATGGCTCCTCAGCATCTTTTAGCTCTACAAAGGCCTGGTAACCAGACATGCATTTGATTCAGGTGTGTAGAAGCAGGGATCTTCTTAAAGTTGCAGCATAGTGGATCTGAAGGACTGGATTTGGGCACCACTGCCTTAGAGAATATTGATATGGTTTATTGTAAGTATCTAGTAAATACTTGAGTCAGACACAGCAAGGTTTCCCCCAGCAAACTTGCTAAGTCCAGTGGTTGGGCTCCAAGGCAGTCATTCATCCAGCAGCCCGCTGTGATTTTGAATAGAAAAATGTTTAAAATTGACATGAAATTTGAAAATATCACTTGATAATTATGTGCTATTGGAAGATTAATATCTGAACACCAACTATAAAGTCTTAAAAAATGCTAATGTTTTAAAAATAAATAAATAAACGATTCTTAACCTGGTCGGAGCACAAGTAAAACCTGGTGGTCTGCCAGGCTTATAATACACCTGAACCGATATAGTGCCTTCACCGGATTCCAATCGCCAGCAGATTTCTCCATACATCTCTACTTTGTCATGAAAGGAAATATACATTTTGTGTGTTCTTAAGTTTAAAAGAATATATGAGTTGCAATAAATTGTTGTCATTTACATATTGTCAATATATGGGAATCCTATTAAAAATGAACAATTTAAAAACATTTTTCATGATTAAAAAGGCTTCCAATATAACAATATATGATTGTTATACCTTTAACTGGACTGTAAATGATTGGCTAATGGATGTAGGAATACATAAGGCACAGTAGAAATCATAATGGCTTTATAATCCCTTTGACTCCTCATCCCTTTAAATCCCCCTTGAGTATAAGGCCATGACCCCAACATCTGCCAGCGCTGACAGAAGGAGCAGCAGTGGCAACGTCTGAGTTACTCCAAAAAAACATGCTCCATATAAAGTGAAGGAGAAAACCTCTGTGTTTGCTGTCTGTTGGAGTCTTACAGGGCAAGATGTATGATGAAACCTGTGCCTCGGTTAGCAGCAATAAGATTTTATTTTGGGTTTTGTTTCAAAAGTTGTGAGTAAAATTAGAAACTTTCAGTCTCCTTCCATTTTGCCAAGTGTAGTTTTCCAAAGGATGCAGTTTTGGAGTCGACAGCATCAGTTACTTGAGATTGTTGTGTGATTTCTTACACCTGGTGTCACAGAGACTAATCTAGCACTCTGGGATGCAGCGCCTCTCTGAAGGATGGTTTCCCACTCCGAACGTTTCCCGTTAGGCCTACAGACACTCCGTTGTCGCTGGGGTTGTGGATTTGTATTCAGTTCCAGATGTGATTTATGACAAAGTGTTTATTTATTTTTTCTCTAAGTTAACAGTGGCTAAAGATACTGGAAGTGATGTTGTAAAATTACAACAGGAAAGGATAAGGCTAACCCTTGAAATAGTAAGTCTGTCTCAGTTGGAGGGCACTAGGCAATAATTACAGCCTCCAAAATGCATCTAAGAAATTGTGATTTGTGTTTTCTGTCAGTTTTCTGTTTGTGTTAAACTTTCCCAGACTAAAGTGTGAAGGTTGTGACATTCAGCAGGGTTTCTACACAATCAGGAATTTGACTGTAGTCCGTCCGTCCATCCATTCTTCCTTACTTCTTTCTAAACCTAGTTGATTTTTCCTAAACTTATGTTTTACTCTTATTGACCACTTATTATTGTCTAGACATAGCTCACTACAGTTCAATGGGATGACTTTAGTCTGATAGATTAGCTAGTTTATGATTTTATGCATTTTGTGATGTTGTTTACTCTAAACTTCTTACATTATCTAGAGGTTATAACTGTGGCTGTAAGAAGTTTAGGCCCTTCTTGTTTTAAAAGGGTCTTTCTATGTATTCTTCCTGTATATTATGGTTATATTTATTTGTTCACCTTCCTGTATGCAGCAGTGCATGGATGGATCACTGGTTTGATGTGCCGAAGTGAAGCTGTTTGTCTCCATCCTGTGTGTTCTGAGATCTCCTTTGCTGCAGACGGTCTGGGGTGCAGAGATGTTGTGGGGAGTGGGGGAGGTGGGCAGCGGACATGGCGGCAGGCCAGAATCAATTGCCAGTGTAATGAGATGGCCCAGTGCCAGGTAACCATGGAGCTATCCTCTTTCCCTGTCTACAAGTGCAGAGTTCAAAATTAAACTGAATGAATGAGAGAGAAAGGCAGGAGGGAGGGGAAGGAGGGCAGGGAAATAAGGGTCTGAAATGGCAGGAGTGGAGGGTGAGAGAAAGAAAGAAATGCCAAAAAAAGAGGGTGGTTGATGAGGGACTGTGGACTATTTCTAAACTCCTCAGTAAAATCCGTCTTGAACCTTTTCTTGAGGAAGAAAGATGGAAGGAACGAAGATCCAGCTGAAGAGAAAATCCGAAAATTATTGTTTCTGCATCTGCCACATTAAATCAGGCATATCAGAAAAAAATATTCCTTATTTGGTGTCCACATTTAGACTCTATCTTCTTAAAGAATTGCCTTTTTCCTGTCAAATCTTTGCATTTCCCCGTGCCTCCCCCTGCACCTCCAACCCACGCCCTTCCCGCCTGTCACGGAAGATGTGTTAATACAGAGAATTTGGCTGCATTCTTTAAGTGATTAGTAGCAGCACGTGGAGACCAGAGATGAATAGAAATTAAGCAATTAATACAGTAATTAGATCCTTTTCGTCTTCTTGCAGCCCTACCCCTGCTATGTCCTTGTGCTTTAAAGGAGCAGTGTGCCAAATAAGAAACTTTCTCACTCGGATTTTATCTCATGAACAGTTAGACTCTGCTGCTGTCCCGACATATTTAAAATGTTTTCACAATTACTTTATATATGTCAAGCAGAATGACCTTCTGTATTGTTTTAAGTAAAATAAAGATATTATTTTACATTAATAATGAGCAAATGTAATAACATCCAGCCAGGCATTGTAGAAATAAGCCTCATGGTACATGCTGCGTGTCCTGTTAGCATTTTGTGCTTCAAGGTCTCTTTATATTAATTTGACCTCTCCTTTGATGCTGCATGTTTTCTGCTGAGTGGCATTTAGAGAAAGGGAGCCTATGGTTAGACAGAACGCTCTATCTGTACAGTGAGAGGCATGTTCGGCCTCGTGGCCTGAGAAAAATGTAGAGGGACTGAAACGGGCTAGACTTTGAGACTTCTGAGTGCACGCTGACAGAGACGAGACAGTGGGCCAAGATGTCTGTGGTGTGGATTAATGGGGAGGACTGGAGAAAGGGTGCCGCAGTTGTGCGTGAGCAGAATATTTGATGGAGGCAGCGAGAGGAGGGAACAGTAAGGGACAAGGCGCAGCAAGAAATGGGTTTGGTGAAACGGGGGATACAGACAAAAAATGGGCCAAAACCTCACAATGCATAAAATGTAGACAGGCGGTATGAATAAAAAAATGTTGAGTAATTAACACAGTTGCTGTCTGAGGTCTAATAGTGATGCTTTATTTTACTCTCTTGTCTGATTGAGCATTATTGTAATGGATTTAAACATTTAAAGATATTAGTAGGATAAATAATATCTTTAAATAATCACAAACTGATACATTTCAGGTAAGCACAGTGTAGACAATATTATTAAAACATGGCAAACAAGAACAACAAAGCATACATTTTCTCTACTTTATAACTGTATCTCTATTCTGAAGTAGTAAATGCTGTTAAACTTTAATTATTATAACTGCACAACCTTTTAGACTTTTTTAAGCAATACTTTGGCAATAATTCACACTTTTGGATATAGAAATGTATCTTTTTTTATTATTATTATTATTTTATTTGTTTTTTCCATTCAGATATATGTAATCTGTTTATGTTTGTTTTTGGATCAAGGCAGCAGAGGCTTAAATTCAGATCAGTGAATAAAGTGCTCTGCTGGCTTTTATTAAAATGTTTTATATGTGCAATTCAGAGCTGTAATTCAAGTAGAATTTGCAGATGGTGTGAAACTATAAGGAATCTAAATTTGGTAAAAAATTTAAACAGGTTGTATTGTGAATTAATTGATGTCAAATGTTTGAAATCAGGCATTTCCGGTTCCCTTTCATCTTGAATGTCACAGTTTGTCCATAGGTACCAAATATTCCTGAAAGGAATTTATTTCCATTTAAGGTATCAGGAGGTGGGAAATCTTTCTGATGTTGCTTTGCTAAGTTTATTTATGGGACTTTCCCCCTCCTTGATCTGGCAACCAGTATGAATGACTTTTGTTCAAACTCTCTGCTAAAGATGGACAGAAATCCTGCCTCATATGTAAAAGAAAAATGTGTGGTGGTTATACATTTAATATTACTTCAGTGCTCAATTTATTTATTTTTTTCAAGATAATCTTATTTGTGCTCTAAAGATATTAAACTTTTGGAAAATAAGGATTTGGATTCTTCTGGACTTCTCATTCCTCGTACAAAAATTTTTCTTCTGCTACAATGATTGTGTTAAAAACGGATGCAGCAGTAAAAACATGCCAACTTTATTACAGTCCTGAGTGTAATCTGGTGTGTGTGTGCGTGTGTGTGTGTCTATTAAAGCTTGACAAAGAAACATGAAGGCGTTTCCACTTATTTTATGTAATTTATTATAGTCTGGTTACCAGATTAAACTCCTACAGTCTGTTCTATCCTCAACAGAGCACAGACCCACAAGAGCACACGGAGTGAAACCAGATAATAGACTGCTCAAAGAAGAAACAGCCAAGGGGAGATGTATGAGTAGTTCTCAGCAAGCTGTTGATTTATCACAAATTTATTACAGAAATATGCTTTAAGGTCACTGAAGAGCAAGAAATATTGTTGGGTTATCATCTGCTGACAGTGCATCAAAAGGTCAACGTTACACATAAAGAGTCAGCTTTTTATGTGGAAAAGACAAAAGTGCAAAAAGGAGAAAGTAGTAGGGCTTTGAATTTAAAGTTTTACATAGTGATGCACCAACCATGTTTTTCAGTCTGTGCTGATTTCTAGGGGTCTTTTAGATCTGACCAATTTTTTCACCAAATATAAAAGAACATAAAGCAAATATAAGTAATAATATATGTCCCTAACCTTTATCAAACTCTCAATTGACAAAAGATCAATTTAAGACACTATTGATTAATGTTTTAAAACAATGGTTGGTGGTCTTAGTTTTGATGGATTTGATTAATTAGAAATNTCAAGGAATAATTTACCAATTCCGAGCTCTAGCAGATTTGTTGATTCAGTTGTAGTTTTAAATGAGTTGATATCAATTTTAAACCCTTTATGTCCTAAATTTAAAGTGGATATATTGGATATCTTATTTTAATTGTACGCAGTTCTTTAAATGTCCTGTGAGTAAATGTATGTCTGCCCATTTATCCATAACAACTGGAACTTTCTATATCTAGCAAGTTATTTTTTGCAATTTATTGTCTATTAAAAGAGCGCCCTCAGATTAATTTCACTCCCTGCTACGGTGGGGCTGAAATTACCGTAATAACCCGATATTGGCTGGAAAGTGCAATGTCTCCCCTTTCAGAAACCGCTGGAAATTTTTCCGTGTGGCAGAATTACGTTACTGCAAATTTGTCGCCGGCGCTCCATTTAGGACATAGAGGGTAATTTACAGGACATTTTGTCAAGTTATTATGATGCTAATGCTCCCAGAACAATAGGTGGTTATAGTAACTGAATAATTTCTGTAGAAAATTATTATTATTATTCAGAGTACAATGTATAGTAGAGCAGGTAAAATGAAGAGTAATGGCGTTCAATATTTGAGTAAATGAATAAGTAATTTCATTCTTCTTTTGCAAAGGGGAAGCAAACCATCTTTCTGATGTAATAACTTGTCTTTAAATATTTGATAACAAACGTCACCTGAACTATAGGATCAGCAAACAAATGTACCAAGTACTTGATAATGTGCCAGATAACCTTGGGAGCTGCTGCAACCGTACTGAATATCATACGCTGTTCTCACAGCGATAAGAGCGTAATGATCTAAACCAAAGTTTCCTTTAAATTTTCATTTGTATCTTTGTACAGTAACATGTCTTTTTTTCAAAATCTTGTGGGAGTTAGCTAATTTTCACTTTTGTAAACAAATTATGCTAAAAAATAATCGCATCCATCTCTTTCTTTCCCCAAAAATTCACCAATAGCGCTGTTATGTGTCCATCTTAAATTTGCACTCATTGACAGGTTGAGGGATTGCTGTGAAAGTTTCCAACAGCAGCAACTAACCAGCCTTCTGGTCCTTCATTAACAACTTTAAAAGTAATTATCATAAAAACTTGAAGCGGTGACACAAGACCACTCATTAGAGTCGCCCCAATCAGACATTTTTAGCCGATAATGATTTCTTTCAGGTCTACTCTCCTGATTATTTTTTACTCTAAGTATTATGAGACATAAAAAAAGAAAATCTGTGCCACAAGTAATTTGATAGAGGTAGCGGTTTTGAGTCCAATAAAAATGAAGGTGTTTCAAGACTAGCCCTACTAATTAAAAAAAACCTGTGAATTTTGTTTGATGTAAAAAAAATATACATGTTAAATTGTTTAAATGTATGAGATTTTCTGTACCCCTCAACTGAAAAACCATCTAAACATGTTGGGAAAAGTAGAAACAAAGTTCTCCTGTCCAGGATTTTTCCAACGTTTACTCATTTGCATCCATTAGCAAAAGCTGTAGATTTAAGAAAGTTTTCAAAGGGTCAAATCATTGCAATAAAAATAGGTATTAGGGCAAAGATATACAGTAATTCAATAGTGTTGTGTGTACACCATAAAGCTGTATCCGTTAAAAAGAGGGATTTTGAAACATCAGTCAAGGTCATATGTATGTTCCATTATAATTTACTGCATATAAATATACAATGCATTTGTTAAGGTTTAATTTTTTATTTCACCAAAATCAGGAGTGTGTTGACTTTTTATATCTGATGTACGCCCTTAACCTTTATTTATTTTAAACTCGGAAGAAGAGCATCAGAGTGCATGTTGGTTTGTGTGTTTTTATAGAGAGAATATGTGGGATGTTGTTAGTTTTGTTGCATTTACTTTAGGAAAGCAAAGTTCAGTATTTGACCTGTCCTTCACCAACTGGAGCCAACTAAGAGAAACTTAATAAATCTCAATTGTTGGTCAGTTGATTGGTTCATCTTTGTCATTTGGGCTAAATTGATTCTTTAAACTTGTGAAATGGCTCTAAATACTATGGCTGAAAAGAAAAATCATGATTCTTAATTAAATAATTTTATTTGACCTCCATATTAACTGGTGAACTGCAGTCATTGCATCAGGCTAGAGGACAGAAATGTACTCTAAGTATATTGTTTTTTTTTTGCTTGCATCCAAACAATGTGACATTGTGGTTGAAAACTGAAAAGTGAAGATGTGAATTGATGTCTGAACATGGTTTTGCTGGATGAAATGAGTGAAACATGGCTGACTTTTAATGTCCTTGCTCAAGCTAAGTTTAGACCTGGACTCTAAATAAAGTCAAAGAAACCTGGTCAACATTGAATAGTCTTTATAGAGACTCCCATCAACCTTCAGTGCTTGAAACATAAAGTGTAAAACAGCGAGGTAATTACTTCTACCTATTGTTGGCACCTTTCTCGTCCACTTTTTCCCAGGTTCTCAGCGTACCTTTAAGAGGTTACCTTGTTTTAGGTTTGTTGTTGTGCCCATGTTAGTTACTCTGCTTTCTGCAACCTTCTGTTTCTGGAGAGGCCCTTCTCTGTGGCTCTGGCAGGGTTCTTGGCAATACCCTGAAAGTCAAATGTGTTCATTTAGATTCAAGTGGTGGCCGTGGAGCAGACAGCAGCCTATTGGCATGCTGTGGCAGAACTGGTATCCTGGGCGCATAACATCCTGAACCCAGCATTTGTCCTTATTTAATAAACACCAATAAGCTAATGGGTGGACGGGTGTTTTTGTTTTAATATGCAGCCTCTTGTGCAACTTGTAATTGTTCATGTATCTGTTTGCAAGTTCACTTATTTGTCAGAGGCTAAAAACGTTGGTGCCAAATCGGGCTACTGTACGGCCTGTTCTAGTTTTTTATGTCTTAAGGATATTTAAGAGGAGTGGCTGCCTCAGTGAAGGCACTTGAACTTCATAGTGAAGGAAGAAATGCTGCTCTGACTGAAACTTTGGCTTACCTAAAGTGTGCACCAATTTAACGAAGTGGAAATATGTAGGATTTTTTTTTTTTTTCCCAAAAAGTGTATTGTGCTGTCAGGTATTTTTACTGTATTTTAAATGAAAAACAAAAACATTCAGGGTTTGCTTAAATGGTTGTAAAGTTTGCAAGTCAAGAGGTCACCTTTTCAATCTGAAGGTGGATTAAGATTGAATCTTGAAGCTGTGATTCTGTTTTCCTTCAGAAAAAAGGATACTGTCTCTTTTTAATTTATTTTTCTAATATTCATTACATTTTCAATCATTCAGCTGACAGCAGTCGTTGGACTATGCTGAATCTGAAAGTCTCCTCAGGAATCAAGGCGAAGAAAGCAGACAATGATTAGAATCGGCCGATGGTTATAGCCTTGAGATGCTCTGAAGAAAGCATGGATGACTGCAGCAGTGAAGCTGCTTCACCATGTACTGTAGTCTTGTGACGTCAGAGAGAAACCACATTCAGCTAAATCTGTGCTTCCAATAAATGTGATTCATGCTGAGATCAAAATATGATAAAAACATGTAAAACACTTTACTGAACAGAGAATTAAGCAGAAAGCGCGTTTCAGATTTAAAAATTTAAAAATTGGAAAACGTGTTGTTGCAGTGCAAAAAAAAAAAAGATCCTACATGCTTATAAATGACATCTCAATTTGACTTGTATGCTGATAATAAAATTAATATTAAACAAGATTATTGATCAAAGTATGAGATTTTTAAAAATATCTTCACGAAAATGGGAGATTCCTGTTAAAAGTCTGACATACTAATGCTGTTGCAACCTCTCCTGGCTGGTAGGCCAAGTACAGTTTCTAATGGATTCACAACAACACGGTTGTACGCCATTCGTTCCCTCTGAAAGGAGGCATAAATAAAGAGGGGGAAACGAGGGAGCGATGCTGGCTGAATCGCCCAGCCCTCCTCCGAGCAGGACGGGGTGCACCTCTCTTCCTCTCTGCTCGGAGCTGCTTTCTCTCAGCCCTCAGCCATTTTGGAAAGGGAAAAAGTGGCTGCTTTCTCTCTCCCTCTCTCATTACGTGGCATAGCATTGGAGACGTTTCGGCTGTTGCACTTCGGAAATAATCTGTTTGCAGGACAAAAAACCCCCAAAACTTAGCGGCAACCAAAAACCTGTATCCATCGTGACTTTTTTTTTTTCTGTATTTACAGAGCTCCTCTTCTCTTTAGAGTTTTCTTTAACAACTTTCGCTCCACTTTTGTTGACAGATCATTTGGCTCTCGTCTCTGTTCAGTTATATCTTTTGCCCATCCCTCAGACTAATTTTGTGTAACAGAATTTAAGACAAAGGGATATGTCCAGATTTTGGCAGCACTAAGAAAAGACAGAGCTGAAGCCAAGGATCCTGCTGGGATCCAAAAAAGCCAAGCAGAATGAAGCATCAAAAAAAAAAAAGAAAGGAAGAAAAAAAGAAAACACCACCCTTTCCTTTGCTTGGTCACAAATTCCACTTTCTCTGTAGCCAGCCCTGCGCTGCGCCTCCTCCTCATCCACATCTCACCGCATTCAACCTTTTGCCATTTCTCTCTTGCCGTACCATTTTTTTTCAAAGGCTATTTGAGGTTTTGTACCCTGGAAAATAGGGACCGGACAGCGGGTTATGAGGGCGTAACTGGGAGTGAACGAGGGGACATTATCAGTTCACTTTCGGGTGTTATTTAGATTTTTTTTTTTTACCTCGTTACTTTCTCTGAATCGTTGCTTTGCTGCCTGTAGTTTTTTTGGCCGTTTGTGTCTTACTGTAAGGGTGTGCATGGACCACCACGTGTTTGTAAGTGCGTGATTTTTGGAACGTGTGTGCATGAATGTTGCATTTTTGAATGCTACTCATGCTTTGCTGTTCACAGATCATTTATACTGATGATTTATGTATCTGTTTTTTTAGGGTTTTTGTTATTTACGCCAAAGCACCGGCCTGCACTGCTCCTCAAGCCAGACTTCATCTGATTTTAGAGGACATTTGACCATCAGGTCCAGCCTGTGTCCACTGGTATGTTGGCAATTCAGACTGCTTTTAGTTTTCTTTCTGTCAGAGTGGTCTCCAATAAGCATCATATGATGTGTGTCTGATGATTTTTATCTGGGTGTGCGTATTTTAATATCGTTCGCTATTTTTGTTTCTTAACAGTTATTTACTGTGTTGTATGGCCGGTGGTAACGTCCAAAGAAAGACGGAAAGATGAAAGCATAAATATGATCAGATTACTACGAAGAGGGAATTTATACAGAACCGCTTTTGTTTTATTTTATTTTTTTGTGGTTTTATTGTTTTTGTTTTTAATACACACACACTGAATATGGTGCAGGGTTACTTTAGCAGTACTTCATAGCTCTAATATGATCTTGTAATATGGGAGGTTATTCATAGTGCAGCTTCACATTGTATTTACTTAGCTTTACATCCAGCTGCTTTCAGATTTATTGCATCAACCCATTTAATATTTAATGCCATGTTAAGATTCTAAGGCTTTCTTTTATTGTTGAGTGATATTTTTGACATGAATGCTGACCTCAGTCGAATGGGTTAAGTAGGCTACACAAACACCTCATTACCCTCACAGTCATGTGCTCTGGCCTGTTCAAGAACATTATTGCAACTTCAAAGCTCACCTCTGTTGGACATATGACATCTATAGGTTTTCTGCTTACCTTTAAGAGGTGTTTGAAAATATTAAAATAGACAAATGATCGTTTCTTCATGGTGTCTACTATTAAAATTGTACCGTTTTTACGTTTTGTTTTGTTTTGTCTTACTCCTTTTTCTTTGAATAACAGTAGTTACCTGGAGAGCACAGAGTGAGTTTCACATCTGAATGTTTTTGTGGGTTTTCCTGTCTTGAAATGGGTAATGCTAGTTGCCACAAACCCGTAGATCCGAACTTGTGCTGACTGGCTACGCAAGCTCGTATCTATAGGTATGTGTCTTCCTGGCAAATTCTCCACTCGCCTTTCGCCTGTCAGAAAAATCAACAACAGAAGTGATGAAATAGCTCTGCAGCAGATTTTCTTTTTTTTACTCAATAGTTATAAAGGCTGGAACTGATTTTGTTTGTGTTCTAATGATTAAACAACACGAAGCCTGAATCCTTGGATACGGGGTTTTCTCAGCCAAAATTATCCCACATGTGACGTGTTTGTGCAGTGACCCCACCCAGTTTGGAAGACTGTGTTATGGTGTAACATTGTGGATGACATTTTCACTATGCTACCCATTCATGAACCAGTCCACTGACATAGTGAACATGGTGAAGTGTTCAGACTCGTTCTGCTCTCTGGGTTTGGAGATAAGGGTTTAAAATGTTTTCATGTTTGGCTTTGCTCAATGCAGTGATGATGAAAATGTTTTCTCTTTGGATATAAAGCTATGCTGCAGCTTTAGAAAAACAAATACTTTTCTTAAAGGAAGGTTACATGTAGATATGCACCGATCAAGTTTAGAAATTAGCTGTTCAAACCCTGAAAAATTGTGCAGTTTTTTATTCTCCATTAAATGCATTAAAACTAACAATTCCTATAATTATATAAACCAAAAGCACTTTAGATCCTTTTTTAGTTTAATAATGATCCGACAACGATTGGGGATGTTTGAAGCAAAAAAAGAATGATAAGAATGAAAATCTTATCATTCCTTCGTTCTCAGTCTGACTCAAAATGAAGGAAGGAATATTGTGTTATCTTCAGAATTGGTAAGGGAAAAAATATTTGAAATTTATCAAAGATATTTCAGAAAATCCCCGTCCAGTCTGATAAACAAATTGGAAATTGTCTCAAATATTAAGAAAAAAATTCTCCTCCACTGAGCAACTGCAATACTCAGTTTCTGCCTTTGTTCACCTGTGTGTGTTAGTATCACAGGCAGTCAGTATTATGAATATATTCGGAAATAGTGAAAGAAATCGGTCGAAATTCGTCAACAATTTTTTTGAAAACAAATCCTGTCTTCCTTAACATAGATACCTGCGAAATAAAGTCAGTATCATTGTTCGTCTGCATTGTGAATTGGTTGAAATATAATTCAAATGAGTTCAAATAAAATGATCTGAGTTGGTTTAAGATATAGTAGGATTTTATCTTCAGGCTCTGGACTTGGAGAGTCCTTTGCTCTCTGAGTCTTGGGTTAAAATCTTAATGAAAAACCCAAAGTTAATATTGGCCAGGAAAAGCCTGATCAGTGCATCTCTACTTACACATTATTAAAAAAAGGTAGTTCACTACAATACTATATTTTATAATTCAACTTTATTGTTAAATAATTATTTTTGGTCATATCTGAAACTTAAACACACCAACAATTGATTGGATTTATAGTCAAACTGTAAAGGTAACAAGCTGTGAGTTTTTGTCCATTTGAATAACATATACATAATGTTTGTTTTTTTTTCACAATAACAATGGACAATTGCCCCTCCAGCTGCTCGCTCCGCCCTTTCTGAGCCGTCGTCCTTCTGTGTTCCTCAGGCTGAGGTAGTAGGTTGTATAGTTCAGAGTGACACCACAGGAGATAACTGTACAGCCTCCTAGCTTTCCCTGAGGAAACACAACACACTCGACTCTGACCAGGAATTCAAATATGAACAACTTTGATGTATTTACGGGGTTTTTTGCAATTATTTAAAAAAAAAAAAAAGAATGCTACATTTTCAATGTTTTCACATTTTTACAGAGTCCAGAAAAAAAATAATCTGGACCAGCTAAAAAAGACAAGCTTCTCATCCCGTGTGACAATATTTGTGACAGAAAGAGCTAATTAAAATCCTGACAGAGCACAGGACAATGCTTCAGATGTTTGAGAGTCAAGGGAAAAGTACCGTTGCATTGAGGTTTGTGGGACACTGTAATGAAAGAGATGCCACTGAATGGGGGAAACACCATATACCCGCAAGGGAAGAGCACGGTTTTGGCAGCCAATTATGAACAAAGTTCAATTTCACTTAACCAAAACGATATATTTCCTCAGTGCAACTATGCGGTGAACATGCTGCTGTGATAAAAAAAACTTTCACTGCTTCAGACCAAGAAACCCACAGACCCCAAAATCATCTACAGCAACTGGAGGTTTACTTATTTATTGTTTAATTTGGGGTGTACTCTGATTGATTTCCTGTGCATGCTCGGAGAAAATTCAGCTGGTTCCGATTAACATGTGTCTGTGAATAAACTTCTGATCAAATTCTGCTTAAAGAGGGATTTTATTTGTAAATTGCTTGACACTAAGGATGATTAAAGGCAGCCAGAAAAATAATAGGACAAGCATAATTATGAATCAACATATTTATTTTTTCCTTCCAAAGAAGTTCTCAAATGTGATCTCCGAGGATTTGGCCGGTTGTTCCTGGTGCTGTGGTATGCTGCTGTGTGCAGATGTGAAGTACGTGGAGCATCGTGGTGATGAGAGGCTGTTTCCACTTAAACTCTTTGCTCTCTGTCTCAAGGCCACCGGGTTCGACAGCAGTGGGGTTAGGGAGCTCTTTGAGCCAGAATGAAGAAGAGGCCCTGGGTACGGGGTAGCTTTTCTCAGAGCGCGAGCGTGTACAGTTACAGCAGACACAACATTAATCTGCCGGGTTTATTTAGTCAGTGCATAATTACTCTAGTTTGTATATCTTGACCTCGTGCAAGCAAAGTGCTTTATTTTGTTTTGCTTTTTGTGGATTTCTTTTTTTGTTTTGCATCGTTCTTTGTGTGCTACGGTTCTCTCTCCTTGGGGTAGTGTAACACTCTGTACAGCAGGAGGCACCGTCGAGCTCTCTCGTTCATCCCCCATACACACACTCCACTTTCCTTGTATTTTATCTGAACATTAATAGTTACTCACATGTTCTGAATGTAATTTTGGATCTAAACGAGGAGCTTTCTGAACAAAAAAAGTTTTTTAAACTGCTCGGAAAAATGTAGAAAATAAAAATATGGAACAGAACGTTCGATTTTTATCGGACTGAGCTTTACAAGACGAAGATAAAAACCAGCAGAGGGACAGAATGGGACCACACAGGCTTCTTTCTGCCTTTACTGATCACTGTCCATTGTGTGCTGTCCCTCTAAAGAACCCTGTTCCGGTAATTCCCTCTTCTCCTCAGTCCTCTCGCTTTCGTCTTTCATCTCTTCTTTTTTTCCACAATCCTTTTCTGCTACTTTAAAGGAGTAACATTGATCAAACATAGGAGTACCAACCAGCAGGCGTACAGTTACATTTCCTTTACCTCTTCCTGAACCAGTGCGTTTACTCCCTTGCTCCCTCCTTTTCTCTTGGCCCACCCTCCTTTTCTCCATGAAATGCACGCTGTAATACCGACTCACTTTCACAGACACAGAGGGCGAGGGAGACAGGAACAGAATAGTGGACTTGCCGACTGGAGGGGAAATTTTTTTGTCTGAAATGAAAGCCAGCTTTGGAACGGACACTGTAAGATGAAAACATGCCTCCTTTTTCTTTTTTTTTTCTGCCTTCGCTCCTTCTCTTATGTGCTCATGTTCAACACTTTCTCCATTCTTCCTCTGCTTCTCTGTTTTTCGGCTTCTCTTTGTACACCAGGCCTTTTGCAATCTAAGTGATTTCAGCTGTGGAAGGAAATGAATAGAAAATTATCTGAATTTCCTCACTCTTGTCCTGCTGTTTTGATGTTTTGCGTGTGTGTGTGTGTGTNGTGTGCGCGTGTGTGTGTCACAGGCAGAGGAGCATGCAGGGGCTCCACAGTTTGTCTGCCCTGGGGACTTGAGCCTACAAAACCATGAAGCATACGAGGCAGAGGAGGGAAAGGCAATCAAAGCGGCACAAGCTCAAGCTGAGAGGTGTGATACAGCCAAAGACAAAGGCCTGAAGAAGGAACGTGAGTCAGATTGTGCCAGGAGACCAGATAGACCGACAGACAGTAGAGTCACATGGAGAAAAGAGGCAGGAGCTCTACAGCAACAGGCGTTTCACGTTTTTCCCCAAAAAAATTCACTCCTGTAGTCGTTCTGGCACTCATTTGTGTCAGATCTGCTGAATTTAGATTTAAAAAAAATGTGCTTTTTTGTTATGTCGTTTCATTTTAAGATCTGATTCGCGATTTATGCAGACAACTTTAGGAAATGCTGAGATTTCACATTCTTGTGGCACGAGGTGTGGATTTTTGAATTGCTTTGGGGGATTTCCTTTGGATTCGACCGTTACAGATACATTTCTCGTACTTTGCTGTATCACGGCTGTCACTGTGATGTATTTAGTTTTTTCTCTTTCTTATAGCTTCTTCTGTTCTGCTCAGCACGGTTTTTACAGTAGCAGCTCAGGCCAATTGATCTGCTCATTTCTTCCTTGTGCATACCATTCTTGTGCCACACCGCGTTTGTTCTTTCTCTAATCTTTTTTTT
>CAEGAG010201280.1:0-19837 GCA_903067065.1 Brachyrhaphis terrabensis
CATCTCTCTTTTTTGTTTGCTGCATTTAATTTGTGCGCGTGTCTTTTTTTTTTGTTTGCATGTTTTCTCTTTTGCTGTGCATTTGCACCTGTCGGCCACCGTAGAAAATAGACTTTTCAGTTTAGTATTGAAACTGGTGCAAATTTGTCATATTTTAATAAAATGCCATCATGCTTTTTTTTTTTCAAATTTAATTCTTCTTTTACATACTTCAATCTTTTAAGAGTCAAATGTCTCATTTACTATATACCAACTTCTTGAATTGAATATTACAGCAAAATTGCTGTAATATGTTCAGCTTTTCTGAATGTCTGAATGAACCCAGGCATGGCTCAATATGTCAAAGGATCTAGCTTCTTTTGGTGCTTAAACATCCCACTAAAGTCCTTCAGTAATAGCTTCCACTCTGAAGAGCGTGGTCATTTCTACTGCATTTAGCACTTGGGTATTCACAAATTGGAAAATTTTTTAGTTTCCCACACTAACTGGCCAAAAACATTAGCTGAAAACCTGTTGTCTTGCTAGCTGCTATTTTGATGCATTTCTGATATTTATGTCAATGTGAAAAGATGGTGTTTCAAGTGTTGTCCAGAATTTGGCAGTATAGCTAATGTAAAAAATTATTTCCTTTTTTTCTATGTGTTTCAGTTGGTTGCAAGTGATCCATCGCATCAGATGAAGAGCCTTCAGTTCCGGAGCATTGCTCCCAAGGCCCCAGCTGTGGTGCCGTCAACCTCCCCTTTTGCCCCATCCTGCCAGCCTCTATCAGCTCTACCTGAGGCGACTACTGCCTCTAGCCCCAAGTCCATCCTCGTACCCACACAAAACTATGCACTGATGCAAATAGCAGGTCAAGATGGAACATTCTCCCTGGTTGCTCTCCCACCTTCTGTCTCCTCTCAGACGCCTCAGCACCAAACCCAGTCCATCCAGAAAAACCTCAAGTTACCCATACCCAGATACCCATCGGCGAGAAGCAAGAGGAGCTCAGAAAAGGTCAAATCACCGATTGCTGTAAATACAAAAGCAGCTTTCAACGTTCCGGTACTGCCTCAGACCAAGTCAGTGGGGAGTGGAACATCTGCAGTGTCAAAGCTAAAGCTAGAAGAGACTAAGCACACAAGGGAAACCACAAAAGAATCTTTAGAAAAGGTATTTCTGATTGACCCAGCCTCTTCTGACATCTCTGTCACTGCCGTATTACCAGAGAAAGCTCTCCTCTGTCCTGGTTCTAAGTTAGAGCAAATGGCAGATGGTAATGAGCGGCCTGCTTCAGCAAGCCTTGTTCAGAACCTTCACTACCCTTCTGCAGCGTCCTCAAACTCTACAAGCACCGCCCCTGAGGAAACTAAGACCACAGTGGGATTGTGTCAAACTAAATCGACTGCTGCTCAGCCTCAGGGCAGTATCACTGTCCTGTCACCAGCCATCTTCAGTAAAGCAGTTCAGATTATTCCTTCACCACCTAAGGGTAAGCTACCCATTCTGCCTTATGCTAAGATAAAGAGCTCTCTGATGCCAGCTACAAAGCTGAGCAGTTTGTCCCCAGAGAGAAAAGGCTTCTGTGGACAGGCAGGAGTCTTCACTTCTGGAGATACTATGTCCAAGAACATGGAGAATGCCGACGTCTTGAGGCAAAACCCGGTGCTGAACTCCAAACCCTCACTGGTTCCTGTTACTCTTCAGAAGCCACCTGGCAAGAAAAGAGGAAGGAAGAGAAAGACAATGGAAGACATCTTGGCTTTTGAAGCCAGAAAGAAGAGGTCTTTGTCTTTCTTTCGTAAAAGGGTCCCTGAAAAACCTCCAGCAGTAATTCCAGGCTTCAAACAAAAAGAAGTTGATATTTCCAAGAAGTACCGAACGATCCGACCCAAGCCCATGTTGGTTATGGAGACGGTTCCACAACTGGTGAGCTTGCCTACAATAGCACCAGATGGCCAAGAACAGGAGCTCTTACTTGGTCACCAACTATCCACGTCTGCCACAACCAAGGCTCTGGACTGTTCCCCCCACACGGCTCCGGTGACCCTTCACCTGAGAGCCGGTTCCAACCCAAAAGTGTTCATTGGCAGCCGACCGCTCCACCGCTGCTCCATCTGCAACCGCTGTTTCCAGTTCAAGCACCACCTCCAGAACCACATGAACACTCACACAAATAGTCGGCCCTACATCTGCCCCCTTTGCCGCAAAGCATACGCTCACAGAGGTAGCCTGAGCACTCACATGAAGCTTCATCACTCTGAAGTACGGCCTCGCCGATCTCTGTGTTGTGAGTTCTGCGACAAGGTCTTTGGATATGTGGGAGTGTACTTCCGTCACCTGAGGGAGGTCCACAGGGTTGTGCTGACCGTGGAGCCCTCAATCAGTCGTCATGAGGATGATGTGTCTTTGGAGGGGTAAGGTCTCTCTTGGATAGCCATTGAACATGTGCAAAGCTTCTTGACCTTTTAGCTTGACGCAGATTGATTGCCTGACTAAGCATTTTCCCGTTTTCTCCCCAGAACTGTCTCTCCGGAGCCGTCGCAAGAACAAGATCGGGAAGACCCTGTAGAACTACAGATCAAATGCGGCCGGTGTCAAGCTACCACTCCCACCTTTGCTGACATGAAGATGCATTTGCTGTATGTACATGAGGAGGAAGTCCACATCCGTGCCCATGACGGTGTGGCCCAATGTGTCGGCCGCGAGGTGGAGAACGAGCTGGTAAAGCACGCCGCTCACTACTGGCGCCAGCTGAACGAGAAGCGCAACCTGGTGAAGTGCGGCAGCTGCGACGAGGAATTCTTTTCCTTCTCCAAACTTAAGAAGCACATCATGTCCCACCACCGTGTCAGGGACGGGGACGGCGACGAAATGAGATCGACCTCTCCTGAGAACGCCAGTGACTTGGGTGTTCTGGCAGCAGGGCCGGCCTTTAACTGTGTGCTTTGCAGTAAGGTGCTGGACACTAAGGAGTTGATTATGGAGCACTGGAGAAGTCACCATCACTGTGAGCAGCCGGTCCTGCTGTGGGACGCCCTGAGCTCCTACTCTGGACAAGAAGAGGGGGAGGTGGACGGAGACTTAGACACTCCTTCTCCAAGCCCACATTAAGCTGCTGAACGGGCGAGGCCCTTACCGTAGCTCCTCCTCATACTCACTCAGTCCCACCAATCAGCAGCACAGGGATGGAGAGTTTCTCTTAGGTCTTTTGAACTCTAGTTTGGTCTTTCACAAGGTTAGACAAGGCATAAGAAATGAAAGGGTCTGATGTTACAAGTCATAAGAGATTCTCTCACCAATTCACTTATAGAAACACGATCATTTTTATTTTTCTGATTGCACTGTTCTGTTCTATGAGTTTGGAGGTATTTAAGATACTGTTTAAAATATTTTTTCTACGTTTTATTTAAATGTTATCGTGGCTAATATTTAATCCAACTGACACAACTGTTAACTACTTAAGGGTCTTTTCACCCTTTAACTAATCTAACCATGCAGATCATTGGTTCATTTTGTGCTGGAGTTCTCCTCATTTTGTTTTGTCACCCGACATCTGCTGAGCGGTGATTAGAGGAAAACTGGCTCCATCAGTGGTCCTTTGTTAGCTCTGTTAGCATCCTGACCCATCTTCAAAAGTCATATTTTTCATAAATGATGTCTCTTGGGAAAGCTTTCAGCACAACCAACACAGTGTGTTTAAAAAGTCTGCATGGTTAGATAAAACTTGGAGAAAGTGACGAGGTAAAGATCACATGACTGTAAGTCTACTTCTTGTGCTGGCTGACAGTTTTTTCCATTGACTTCTGGTCATCAAAGATGAAAAGAACTGAGTGTTTGTACAATCCTCTGATGTAACATTTTTCACGGAGTCGAAAAACGACATCTGTCATCGAGATCTGTGTTTTGAATGGTCCTGTTTCTATCAAGATCCAGGAAGGAAAGATTTTTGTAACCAGCACCAGGTGACATCCTCGTGGCCTTTAAAGAAACATAGAAGAGAAAAGCAGAAAGTGTTCATGAGGCTAATCGTTACTATGACTCCCTTTAGGCTTGTTTCAGTCGATTAATGCCTGTGTGTGCGCGCGCGTGTGTGTGTATTTTGTGATATGCCAGGGTCTATTCAAAGTAGTGATTGTAGAAGTGAGTACTGTTCGCTGATGTTAGTAAATACGCAATGGATTGCCTAGCTGTTGTTGCCAGCTCTTGTATGCACCTGTGGAGTTTCGTGCACCCAGACTCAGTAGAGTTAATAGAAACTGTCGTTAAATCCAGAAGAATATGCTATTTTGTACTTTAGATTACTACAGAGAATATTTATGCTTGTGGTTGGTGATTACAGAACCAGCACTGACACATTTTTGTTTTGTTTTCCACATTATAATTTGGGGAAGGGATGTTTTTTTTCCTTCCCCAAGGGTTAGCTTGGATTTAATGAAGTGAGTCTTTGGGAGCCATCGGTAAAGCTTCCCCCGCCTGTAGCAGGAGGATGTGGTATGGATTCATGGAAAAGTGAGTAGGAAAATATTGAGTACAACACCACAGATTCATGGTGTCAAAATGTGAAACAAAAATATTTAACTGATCTAATTGCTTTTTTGTAAAACAAAGATGCACTATTTATTCCTTCTGCTGCTAGAGACTTAAAAAGAATATTAGCAGGGCAAGAAAAATTGTTTTAGGCGTGCTCCAGTTGCAGTTTCTTGGCTATTGACCAATCTTTAAATCTTGTTTATCTAAAAAGTTGCTAAATACAGCCACAAAGTGGCTCATTGGCAATAGTGGGGTGAGTATTGTTAGCCGCGCACATGCGGACGTGACCTGGCAGAGCAAAAAAGGGTCAGCGGCTGATTTTCAGACCTTTCCCAAGGTAATCAAGATCGGTGAATAAACCTGGTTTGTCAATCTCCCAAAATTAAGAAAATCTGGGCCAAATTATTGGTGCGTCTCCAGTTTATTTGTGACCTTGAATCTATGAATCAATCCATGTTGTGGAATAAACACTCATAATTTATTTTTGATTTTCAAGTTCTTGTTGAGCAGAAGGTCACCCTTTTTGTTCTTCTTCTCTCTCTCTAAGTGAAGCTATGAGTTGATATTAACTGATTTAATTTGTTGCTGCAGGCTGTTTTAAAGACATGCTGATCAGAGCTAGCAAACTGTACTTTTGCACCTGGACCTTCGGTTTCATGAGCAGAAGTATTGGCAAATTACTATATTTTTGTCTTTTTTATAAGCAAATTTATGAGTAATCCACAACGACAGGTGAGAGAGGGAGTTCTGAAACTTTGTAAAAGCATCAGTATACCTTAATCCCAACAACAAATTCATAGCTAAGTATTTGAAGGTTATCAGCTAATCTGGCTTGTTGTATCCCACAGACATAAATATTTTGCTAGTGCATCTGACTATCTGTTATAGATAGGGTATCTATTACTGCCAACTTCATAAAATCTCACTTCAAAAAACCCAAACTATCCCTTTAATGTCCCGTTTTATGGTTGGGTTGGCATTATTACATAATATGTAGCTCTGTTACCATATGTCTGTGTTTGTTTCATATAAAAAATAGTTCCCAGGGTCAAGTGAATGTACCTGAATGTTTAAAAAAAAATGACCAAAAGTAAATATATCTAAAAATATATGCTATATAGACATTATTCTATGGATAGAATACCTTGATATATATATTGAGAAGAAAATATCTATATTTACAGAGTCACTAGTGAATCGGCTGCTTTGTTCTGTCCACATGGAAGAGTGCAGGTGCAGATATGATTACGACAAAAGCCATGCAGAACGGTCTTTGTGTCTGGGCCGAGGCCAAAGCACCAATGGGGGTCGGCTACTGTAAGCTCCACTGTGGGGGTCATCGGTGAGTTGTCCTTTATTTTTTATTCTTTCTCAAGCCCTTAAACATCAGGCAGGAAGTGACAGAGTTCAGGGTCAGTCTCTTCGTTCCTCAGCAACAGGAGGAACACGCGCCACTGTCGGCGCGCGCTTGGGAATGGAAAAACTCACGTTTTATTCACTTTAACACGCTTATGCTCACCCGGGTAAATAAAAAAAAAAAACTAACTAAAGAAAGGAAGGAAAAAAGACTGAAAATGTTTTGCGCTTGTGACTGTTTGTGTACCTGAAGAACCTGATGTGAGAATAAAGTTGTTCGTTGATGATGTCGTGTTGTTCTTTAAGGCGACAGGAACAGACTTTCACAGGTTGAAATGTTTTTCTGTCAGTTTTTCTTCTTTAGCAACCTATAGCTGTGCACTGCTAAGTTATCAGAGGCCCTTACTAAACTTCATAATTCTGTCTGGTGAAAACAGAAGCAGTCATCTCTGGTGATTGGTTCAGATGAGGTAAGTGACAAGTTACATCAGCCCAAAATACAGTGCCTTTAAAACGCCGTGCAACAGGCTAGCAGTGATTCCCAGGGTTTACTCAACATTCAACCCAAACAGAGTCCGACTCTGTTGCCAACAGCTGGCTGGTTGTTGAGTCACATCAGCGTTTCACTCAGAGGTGTGAATGGAAACGTAAAACCCCGGAGATCCTTCAAAAACGTTAGAATGTAGAGCATTTACAGGCAGATATTAATTAGTAGTATTGGAGTGTTAGCCACATTTTCAATAACTTGAGATGTTCTGTAGCAGTAATGTCCAAACTTTGTCAAAATTGGCAAATTCTAACTTCTAGCTTGCCACAAAATTTATTAAATCAAAAATGCATAAATGGGTTTTATTTGTTTTTATGATTATTTTTGAGTTTTACTTGCTCAACATTTTTAATGAAATCTGTAAACCATTAAAGATCCAGATGTTAGCCTTATTAAAAGAAATACAATTTCCAAAATTTTGTCTTTAGTAGTCCCATTTTTTTAAACCTTTTTTGATTTGTATTCAAATATTGGATTCCCCTTTGAAAATCAATTGTTTTTTAGTTTTTTTTTTGTTTGTTTTTTGTTTTTTTGCAAATGTTACATCCACTGACCTGTAGGGGGCAGTGGACCTTTACTCCTTTGTTTGCAGACTTGCTGTCACACCTGGAATCACTTCTCATCAGGGCAGTGAAAAAATGCGCCAGTAGTTGTTTCCGTCGGCCATATTGCGCAATTTGTGATTTCGACAATCCATTGTTTAATGGAAACTTTTCAATTCAAAAAAACTTGTTTTGGATGAAACTAAGATGAGATTTTTTATTTTTTTTTTATTTTTTTTTATTTTTGTCGAAATTGATTTATTTCACAAAACTGCGATGGAAATGTTTTTTGCGCATCAAAACTATGATCAACATCTGGATGTTGCCACTGGCGATAAGCACAAAGAAAGGAAAAAAAAAAAACAATAGGAAGTAGTTGGAGGATGATGGTGCAACATGATTCTTATCAAGTGAACAAATGTATTCACATGAGATTTTAATTTCGTATTTAATGGAAACACCTCAATATATTGTGTTCTTCTACATTGGCAGAATATTGACAAAGATTTGCTTACGTTTGTAATTAAAACGTGGCTCCTGGTCCAGTGCCGGGCATTTCTGTGTTTAACTCTGAACAGAGTACTCAGTGTTGTAGCAAATTCTGTTTAGGTCATGTTGACATTTGAACACTTGCATGTTAGACAGTGTTTAGATGGGCAGCTTGGTAGGGTTTCTCTGCCATTTTCTTCCCTGTCTTTGTGGCCAACCATAGTTTAGAAATTGTAGTTTTTGTTGTTTTGTTCAGACTTCAGATTTTGTTTTTGACCTCGAAGAAGTTTATTTTTGTTTGTTGATTTGGCCTTGGAAACCCTGAAGTCTTTTTACTTCCCTTGTGTTAGTAAGGCCCAGAGCCAGTGGACTAATGGAAAGTAAATGACTGGCTTTACTTTAAATCTACAATTTGTGTTACACCCTGTGCCACCCTAGACTCACTCAAAGGGTTGCAACAGCAAAAACAGAGAACGTAACCAAAACTAATCATCTAATTTAGTAGCTTGTTTAGATTTTTATTCAGTGAAAACCCAATAAAAAGTAGTTTCGAGAAGCGTTCTTCCACTTTGTTCCCCTAGGAAGGAGTGAGTGGAGCTTTGCGGAATTAAAGGCATTTTTTATTAACGTTCAGGTCCAGGTTGTCTTCGGTTGACTGCTATGAGGACACCGAGTCCCAGGCAGCATGATGAGCGTGACAAGTCTCAGTGGATCGTCCTTTGTACAGTTTTAACTGGGAATCCTAAATGAGCTTCCATCTCTTGGGCGACAGAGCCCGATTCTTCTGTCAACCTTTTTGACACCTTTCATAGTCAATATTCTCTTTCCTTTGCCCCGTTTAGGTTAACTGACAACAGGCTGATGAGACGCATCTGAAATCTGACAGGAAAGTTGATGTGACAGATTTTATTTAGGCTCTCGTATCGTTTCGGCTGGGGCAAATCTTTAAACCGGTGTGTTTTAACAGAAGCAAAAGACAACAACAAACAGTGAAAGTGCTCAGAAAAAGTGTGTTGGAGCCTGGTATTAACAGGAGAAGTGTGTGTGGAGTGAAGGAGGATGAAGCAAAGTGGGGGAAGCCAAGGGGTTGTTGGTAACCTACATCTGCCTCACCTCTGTGCTCCTCCCCCTCTTAGAGGGCCTTCCATCAGCCTGATTTAGTGTCACTGTGCATTCAGATTCCATATATAGTGTAGGTGACAACTTTAAATCTCACACTCAGTATTTTTAAAATAATGTTTTTTTTTAAAGGAATATTAGGTTATTTTTTTTTTTTCAATGTACAGCTATCATATAGCAAACAGCCTTAAGTATTACTGAAAATAATTTTGTTTAAGAGTGTCCAAGTTTCAACACTCCAGCTGTCGATTTGAGATGGAAGATTAAAGACTTTAGTTTGTTCTTCCTTCATTTGTCCTGCGAAAGTTGAAGTTGTGATCCTCCGACCAGAACTCTCAGAAACACAGGCTGTGTGGTACGATGGCTTCACATTTAATGATCTGAGCACCACCTACATTCAGACTCCACTCACAACAGAGACAAATACAGTTCCCGGGAAATGGGGTGTTTGTCTCCTGCCGTGTTGTTCCACAGGCCCATTGCCACGCCGGTGTGGAATGCACATCTTCAGCTCTAATTGATTCGAAAGAGCACAACCTTGTATCATGAGGTCAAAGTGCAACGCCGGCATAATTCCTGCCGTCGCCCAAACAAACAACTCTCGACTTTCTGAGCATCCAGAGGGTTTGAAATGAGGGCAGGTCACCCCGGGGTGGCTTCCAGCTCTGGAAGAACCCAGATAATGCTGCCACGCGAGCACAAACCGGGTCTCAATCTAGTGTCGCCATCGCACCTCATCGCAGGCGCAGATAAAAAGGAGCTTGCTGTACAGTGATGCATATTTCCTTTTAATCAGAGCTAACGTGTAGCACAGCCTTCACAGTGCACTCCCACCTCGCTGTGGTTCTCAGGGGGGGACAGGGGAGATCAAAGCAACACTCCCAAACACACTCACACACACACACATGCACCTCGCTTGTACATGATCAGGAGAGCTGGGGGGCTGCTCTCCTTCTTTATCTCCATCTTTGAGCAACACCCCCCTTCAAGAAAGCTTTGGAAGTGTCGGGACCGAGTGAGAAAGCACGAGGGATTAATGGTGAAGCGCTCTAATTTGTACCTGTTCGGGTTTTGTTATCTCTTCCACGGTTGACCCTGATTTCACGGAGCTGGCAGGAATGAAACAAGAGCGTCAAAACAACACGCAGGGACACTTGGAATAACAGAACCGGAGTCACATGGAGGGACACCAGGGGAGAGATTTATGGGACAGTAAAAATGTGACCCACACTGACCACAGATGTTTTTGTGAACCACTTAGGTGGGGTGAAACCCGAGTCCTGCTCGCAGACTCAGGCTAATTGAAGGCCTCCCTCATTCACCTTCTCATGCCGTTTTTTCTTAATGCACTAACAGCCGTGACGCTTTGGACTGCATGCGGACTTTGACAGCGATACATGTGCACCTTCATCAAAAGTAATTCAACTCTACCCAGTGACAGAACCCGGGCTTTCAAATCGGTTGCCCCAAATCTACGGGTGCCTCCCTACAGATGTCTTTTGATGAATCTGGAGACCTGGATCCGCCCTTCTCTTCTTCTACTGCCTCTCGGTTTCAGGTTTCAACGCAGCGTCCCGGCTCTCCTCACCCTCCCAGATTAGTCATCTAATGAGCTGCAGTGCTGATCAGGTAAATAATTGATGGCGGGGCGGCTTAGAGAAAGCCATCGATCCAAGCGGGGCTGCAGCTCTAAATGGAGCAGAGAAAGAGGCGACTGGGGAGGACAAGAAGCCGTAGATTCCTCGCTGTAATGGTGTTTGCTCTATTGGCCAGATGGGATTCAGATTCCAAGATCCAAGAAACCATCCCTGACTAAAGAGCTTTACCAGTCAAAATCAAAACTGTTACACAGAATAGCTGAAAACTGTAAATGAAAGAGCTTCAGAAATTTCAATCTAAGAGGTTGACAATCAGGTTTCATTTTTGCTTCCACTTTACAAGCAAAAAGTGGAAGCTCAAAGACGGAGATAAAGAAGAAGAAGAGCAGCCCCCCAGCTCTCCTGATCATGTACAAGCGAGGTGCATGTGTGCACATACTGACTACATTTGTATGTACTCAGTGGTGCTTGACTCAGCTCTACGTGGTTCAAACGGTTTTCCACTAGTAATGGTTCCTTGTTACCAGTCCCTCTTTCAGAACCTACTTTGATGGGATTCTAGATGTGTGGAGTTAGGCTGAAAATCTGATGTTAAAAGACTGTTGGTTACTGATTGGCTAGAGGGTGGAGTCAATGGTTGCGTCACAACAGCGACTCCCTCCCGACTGGTATTTGTAAAAACTAACCATCGCAATAGACGACCCCACCCATTAGAGCTGTCACTCAATCATAACTCCATTTTTAGAACCTACTTTTCTGGAGTTCCAAGTATACGGAGTCAGAAGACTGTCAGTCACTGATTAGCTACGGGTTGGATTCATTGGTTGCATCACAATAGCGACTTCCCTTACAACGGTGGTCTCAAACTGCATTCTTCAAGGGCAACAGTCCTGCAACTTTTAGAGTTCTCTTGTCTTACACATTTGAATTCAACGGCTAAATTGCCTCACTGGCATGCAGTCAAGTTCTACAAAGCTCTGCTAACGAGCTAATTTTGGAGGCAGGTGAGCTGAAGTAGAGTGACATCTAAAAGTTGCAGGATATGTGGTTTGAGATCTCTGCTTACAATAATCTACTTTGCAGAATTTTTTATTTTTCTTCCATGTAATTTTTAATACAGCTTACATTCTCGATTATTGCATAGTGTTTGTGTAACTTACCGATTACATCGTACATCTTTCTGAACTCTGAGGCCACTTGACTGTATGATGACCCATTAGAGCTGTTGTTCAGTGGCAATGAAGAACCGGTCCAACTCTAGCGTTGAGCTGAGTTGGGCTGCGCTGAGAAGTGCTAGTGGAAAAAAACCTTTGTATTTATGTGCTTGTGGTTCTAAAAGGTGAAGACTTTGTAGGTCATCCTTTAAAGCTAACCATGTTTCATAAAGATGTGAACTTTCATAGTGAACTTTCCACTTCACACCTACATGCTAAGTCCCTAGACAACCTGACAGCCTGGTTTTAATGCGTCCAGTCACATAGGATTTTGAAAACTATACCTCACTGTAGCAATGCTTGAAAGCTTCGACAGATGCAAACATTCGACATTGCTTTGATCTCTACGCAACCGGAACATCAGATCCGCTTTGTTTTCAGGTCCCTCAACTCAATAAAGGGGACAGTTTATTCTCACGCAGAGCTGATGGAATGTCTGTCGGTGACATTGCTCGAAGTGAGACCTCCTTTTTCCATGATGCTTCACTGGGAAATCCGCTACAGGGTTGCTGCTCATTGCCTTTTGGTCCAGATGGTCAAGAGCTCCCAGCGTTCTGCGGGCTGGGCGCCGTCCGCCCCAGGGGGAGGCCTGCCATCTGCTCCTGTTCTCTCCTCTCTACTCGTATAACTCACCGTCTCAAGTCCCGGAAGTGCCGTGCATAAAGCCTCGTATCTGTCGGATTACCTTCCATCCTCTTCTATGGCTGATTAATACCTACAGTGGGTTGTCTCTCCTGTCTCAAGCTTTTCCCTGTTAATCGTTGCCTCGTCTTCATTCCTCAGTCTCACAGCGTCTTCTGTCTGCCTTTGTGTGTGTGTGAGGGTGTGTGTGTGTGTCCAATAGAATTCAAACAAGACATAGAGCATCTTTCTGTAGTCATTTTAGCTCCGGGGAACGTGGTGAAACGACCGGATGCTCATCCCACTCTTTGCCTTTGGGGAGCTGCGTCTGCCTGAGCCGTAACCTACATTTACTGATCACTCTTACACGTAAGGTTAAACGAATCAGACCTGCTGGAGGACGAACAGATCCTTCAAACACACACACACATGCATACACAGATATAGCAACCATCAATGCAGACACTCCACACACACACACTCAAAAAAGGAGGTTTCTGTTTGCTGTAGCGCAAGAAAAGCTAACAAGGTCAGCAAGTGAGCAGGCATCTGAATGTGTAATTAATTTATTTAGTCTGGCTCCAAGGAGCCGTGGGCGGGGACTAATAAGAGGAGGGGAGCTGTTCTGTAGAGAACAGAACATGGGAAGGAAAACTGAGATTTGTCTTCAGGAGGCCCAACATTTCCCCTTTTGTTTTGTTTCTCCAACAACCATTATTAAAAGAGAGCAATGGTGAAGTATCCACCATGGTTTTGACATGAATGTGAGGCGTGATGCTGTGGACGGTGGATTGGCCAGACGAAAGCAGGTGGGCTTTGACGTGATGCGTTTTATTTCTTTAAGGAGAATCAGACCACAGAATGGGTTCAATTTTTAAAAGTGAAACATGAAGAAACAATCTCCCCACCTCTACTCCTCTGTCCCTCCTGCCCACCCCGCGACAGTGACTCTAGCTGGGATCCACTCACCATCTCCCCCTTGGGGAAGACCGCCATCCGACTCGGGTCGTCAGAATCAATTATCCTCATCCCCCTTTTTTCTGCTCGCCAGCATTTACATGACTCACATTTTTCAGACCCGTTATTTTTCTCCTTCCTTCTTTCCTTACCTTGCGTCTTCACGGCAGACCCTCCCCCCCCCGGCCCCCTCCCCGCCGCACCGATCCAATGCTTATCCCATGCTTAGGGGCTGAAAACAGCACTAGGTGATAAATCTGTGGCGATGTACTGTAGAAGAAAATGAAATGAAGGGAAAGAGAAAGGAGGCCTGGAGGCTCAGCAGTACAGACTGCTCAGCACAGCAGAAATTTTGAGAAGAATAGCCTGTCCTGGAAGGATGGAAATGGAGCAAGGGTGTAACCGTACTTCAACTGAAGGGTTGAAATCAGCTCACATTGGCGTAGTTGTGCTAACAAAATTGCGTCATTTTGTACGCAGGGAGGCGTCTTCCCCCACTTCTCGACACCGGACCCGGGTTGGACTGTTTTGCAAAGAGCTTTCTGTGACGTGTTGTGTGATTGGTCAGAGGTTTTTGCTGCAATATTGATGTTTCGCTTGAACTGGTCCGCTTCCACTTTCTGGTATCTTTCTTATTCCAGCATTTCTTCAGCTGTACTAGTAAAATATGAAAACTTAAATGCATTCATTAAAAGTGGCAGGAAAACCAGCAGATTGCAACAAGTCATTGACTTGCAGCATTCTCTCCTCCTGAATGACTATGTAGCAACAGAAGGCGATCACTGGCGTTGTCGTTGATTTTAAAGCAAACCTTCGCACTGAGAATGCATGTAGTGACAGTTAAGAGAAAAAAGCCTCACAGGAAGAAACCTCCAGCAGAACCAGAACCTGGCTCAGTATGAGCAGAGCTCTGCCACAACCAACTGGAGGTTTGAGAAGACAGATCACAATGCATGAGAAGAAACAGAACTGGTGTAGTCATTTATCTTAGTGAAAGGTAAATTTTTTATTTATTTATTTTTTAATATGTCTGGCAGTGTGGCACTCTGAATTACTGTCTGAATTCTGAAAAGTAGAAAATTATCAGGAGAGGAAAAGCGTTCCTTTGTTTTGGGGACCAAAATTTCAACATCTGTTACATTTACAGCAGGTTGTTCAAACAAACAAAACCCTTTGAACAACATGTTCCCCTCCTTGCCTGTGGTGGCGCTGTACCAAGAACCGTTGAAGGAAACAACATGAAAACCTCTGAAGACGCTGAGCACAAGTTCCTTCTTCACAAAATGTAACCAAAAATGGAGTGGTGTCAAATTTTAGAAGCTGTGCCGTTCTCTTTTGTCCTTGGTAAAAGACCACCAGTCATTTCTCCCAGTTGCACTAGATTTGCATTTGTTTTAGTTGTACCCAGAACGATCTGCACTTAAGTCTGCTTCCTTCTTTTGGAGCGCTCTCTGGTTCACGTAGCATTCACATATGCAGAGTTCACTTTTATGATCTGCGTCAGAGTTCGTTTCACATTCACACCTCCCCAAATGAATGGGACTTTCTAGGCAAACAAACCAGAGTTTGATTAAAGTGCACTAAACAGGCCTGGTGTGAATACACCCTTAAAGTCAGCAGCAGTTTCTCACGGAGTGTCTTGAAGCTGGAGTTTATCAGCACACCCCTATGAACCAGACCTGTAAAAAATAAGCTCCAGTATTAAAACAAAGCAGATTCACGTTGGGTCTGCCATGTTCAGTTGTTAAAGTAAAAGCCCAGGTATCATCCTGAGATGAAAACAACAGATCTGTGACCAGGGGGCGGATATGTGTCCATGAGGATAATCAATACCATGCTCTGCCGCAAGAGCAGAGTGAAAGAGACGTGCTGTATTTCTTCATATTTAATGCCTGACTGACTTTAATAGCTCACACACTCCATGTGCAGGGAGGAGGAAGAGTGCTTCAGCACCAAACGGCATCCACAGTCACCTTAAGAAACCCTTTCTGAGGCAGACCCGGAGTGTTTACCTGCCCCGATGAGTAACATAAAACACAAACAATGCTCGGTGTAATTGGCACTGATGTGCTTTAAAAGCCCTCCTCCTCCGCAAACACCTGCAGCCCATGAAGCCCCCGCGACCCCCTGGGAAATCACACATTAGCATTTAGCTTTTTCATCTGCTGCACTAATCAGAGCCAAACGTTTCAATAATACAACACAGGAGCGGTTACGCAACCCGAAGAAAAGGGCCCGAGAAGGGGGGAGACGGAACAGTCGGTACGGAGGTCTTTCCAGGGGGTTGCGCAGCATTTTGGCGCCCAGGCTTAATGCTCAGATGGATCTGGGTGGGGTTGAGGGCGAGCCAGTGAACTTAGCCGGACTCCGGCTTGTTTTACATGCAACAACAGCATGTTGAAATCTTTCTGATTTACCAACACACTCGTGCCTTTCCAAGAGTGGCTGCAGAGAGTTAGCAGCTTCCAAACAATCTGGGATAAACAGAGGCGGAGGTGAGTCAGCGGGGCGGTGCAGCCACGGTTTAGGGCTCAGTGTTAACATCATGACCTCACAGATCAGGACAACACACAGGAGGTTAACTGCCTCCAACTCTTAACTATACCCACTGGGTTGTTGGTTGCAGTTTTTATGCAAACACAATAACTTCCAGGTGAAATCTATTTGCATGAAGCCCACTTTTCCTTTAAAGATATTTTTCAGAAGTCTTAGAAAAGTCTTTGAGAGGCAAGTCTGTCTCTATTGACTGAAATACGAATGCATGTGATAATTGTTGTATGTAGGGAATCACATAACTCCCTACATTGAGTTTTTAAAACAAAAATAGGAGCATGGAAAACTAATAAGGAGCATATTTACCCCATTAGGAATATAAAATTGCATTTGTGTCCATAGAAAAATAATGTGGACTGAATTAACAAATATTAACTTTTGTTATGTGTAATGATGTAATAAAGTTTCTACTGCCTCAATTAATTATATACAAACATGAATTTGTTGTTATGCTGTTGATTTTGATGCAGCAAATGCAACAGAAATTAATTCAGGTATAATTTTTACCTAACAGGGAAAAGTTCTTTGTATGCACTAGACCGCTGTTTATAAACTGCTGCTATTTTCAGATATTGATTGGAGAAAAGTTCCACACCTATAAGAGAGCCAAGATACCTTGGATCTGCTGTAGTTGTCATGCCAGGGCATTAGATGGCACTGTGATGTTCGCAAGTCATCGAAAAACAAATGGGCTTTTACCCTTAACCTCCATCTTATGTAACACAGAGGACGTGTTCAACTGAAAATGTTAAGTATCACACACACAATACAAGGCTATCTGCCTTCTTTTTTTCTTTTTTACTGTTATCTCCATGCATCTTAATGTGCGCCTTCCTACCTGTGTAGTACTTCGGAGCACGTACACCTGGTCTCAAACGGTACTGGTGTCAGAGACCCCGATCACTGGTACGGTTTCACTGAGAACCAGCTCCATGAATCCTTTGAATAAAATCTGTGATGGAGCGTAACTGGATTGCCCATCAGAAGTCCATCAGCGGCCAGTGACGTATGTTTAAAAAAAAAAGTGCCTCTTTTGTATTTTAATATAGACCCACACCAAAAGTGTCCGACCCTTCACAACTGCTTTGCAACTCCTGAAAGTCAAGCAATCTCTTCCAGCTTGATTCATCTACAGCGTGTTGAAGGCAAGAAAAAGCACGTCATCCCAGTTGGGTTTGAGCTGACTGCTCTCACCATCACTCCCCTCAGTTGGCTCAACCTTTCATAAATTGACCGTTATGGGACTGTCACTACCTCACATAGCGTAACAGCGGATGGTTAACATTAGGCCCCACTCGCCGCTTCCATGCTTTCAGAAATATGACAGACAAGGTCAGGAAGAGGCTAAGACCTGGCTCAAATTGTTTTATGAAAGAAGTGTTGAATGGAAACAGGACTGTGATCCTCGTCCCGTTGATATTACATCAAAGACCACGAAGTCTGTGGATCAACACTCAACAGGCTCATCCTCTGGACTGTGTGGGCCGACTCTGAAAATTCCACACACATTTTATTCAAATTTATGCTTCATTTACACTCCAGGACTACACTTTACTCTGGAGGCACCTCAAGAACATTTCATCAGCACCATCAGTTCTCCATCTTCAGACGCCAACCTGCTCCTGCACTCTCTGCTCCCTTCCTGGAGCTAGGCAGCTCTTGATCAGCCTCTCTGGCCCGCAGCGAGCAGGAAATGACCTATTGTTCTGAGATAATGTGAAATATAATGTTCCCCTGCACTCTTGGAGAAGGCATCCTGCCCTGGCAGCCTCATCGCTGTGGGCAACGGTAGGCGCCAAATATACGAGCACCTGCCAAACAGAGACGTCCATCAGCGGCTGGTTTACAGTGCCGAGATGAAAGGGGAAATCCCCCGGAGACTTGAGGGAAAACAAGCAACCTCTCACTCAGCCGTTTCACGAAAACTCACCTCCGCCCACTCAACACAACCGGGGAGATGTTCTCTTCGAAAGCACATGCGGAAAAAGCACCTCCGAGTGCATCCGAGGCCGCGAAGTTAGAGAGGCGAATGTGAAACAATAAAAGAAAACCTTCCCGCCACAAGGAGCTGCGGCCAAAACACCTACCTCTCCGCCCGGCGCATTCAGTCTCCTAAAATCAGTTTGTCAATCAAGAAGTGTAGCTATATATA
This sequence comes from Brachyrhaphis terrabensis, assembly GCA_903067065.1. Classification (NCBI taxonomy): domain Eukaryota; kingdom Metazoa; phylum Chordata; class Actinopteri; order Cyprinodontiformes; family Poeciliidae; genus Brachyrhaphis; species Brachyrhaphis terrabensis. The sequence goes on from CAEGAG010201280.1 coordinate 17,661, forward strand.
AAAAAGTAAAACTTTGACAAGCAAGACAAGCGGAATCCTTATCTGTAACCACTTCCACGCGATCGGCGTTGATGAGCGGCCTGGATCTCCGTCTAGTCAGAGGCTGGAAGCCCTCATTGATCGCTGCGGTTCGCCGTGGAAACAGCGAGAGTGTGTTTATTTGAGTGCGTCGGCAACCAAAAACTCATAAATATCCTTGGCAACCAAGCAAATGAGCCAATCAGTTTTTGCAAGAGAAGAACAGCAAAAGAGCGGGACGACCCAAGCGGCGTAATGGAAACGGTGGGAAGGTTTCCACCAACACCAAAAGGAACTATAACTCATCCTGCTCCTCTTCAGGATAAAGTGTGAAAATGGAAGTTATTTTTTTTGTCTTCCCCCCCTAAACTTTTAACAGCATGTCCTCTAAAGGATGCTCTAATTACGGTGCTTGTATTTTAAAATCCGGATGGAATAACAACTCCATAAAGTTTATTTAATACTGAACTTTCACAGCTGTCTCGGCGTGAACGCTAAACTGCTTCTGCTTCACTGGAAGCTTGCGCTACACCTTTTTTTTTTTTTTTTTTTAACCCCCTCCAAGTCTATTCAGCTGTTGTCTCAGATAACGGGCTCTCGGAAAGCACAAAGAATAGCTCCTACAACTTAAACATGCTCCAAACGGATCCTCGCTGAGGTGAATTATGTGTAGGGCGGTGTATTCAGGTAATAAAAGGGTGTAAATCTGTCAGATTAGTGACAAAAAAACGAGTGTGTGGGATTAAGGTAGAGCATGGATGTGGTTCCTTTTGCTTTATTACTCATCTTACATTCAGAGGATCCTTTTTGGAGGAGGTACGCACCTAAATGGATTAAAGTCACAATTCGCTCGTTGCACAAAACAGACATTTAGGCATATATCCTCTCCTCTGTATCTTTGTGACTGTGTGCTTTGATGTCGAACCAGCCGCCCACTGTGACTTTCTTCCAGCTGCTGAATTGTCTGTTCAGTGCAGCTTAGCTCCAAACATTTGGAGGTGCCTAACACTGCCATCTATTGTTCTTCCTTTTAAAGCTCCTGGGCTGCGCTGCATGGTCGGAAGGGTATTGTTTTCACAGATTAAAACGGAGCCTGCCTGTGGAGATTCACTGCACACGGTGGAAGTTTTGTCAAAAGTGCTTTTGGCTTCACCTTACCTGGGTTTAGTACTTTTTCATATTTTCTCTGAGATCAGAGGGTTTGCTTTGTTCAAACTACTTCTTCTTGTTTTTTATGTTTTCCTGTTCAATTTTCAACAACTGGATCTCTCCCAACAAACCATCATGGAAATGTTGGGTCACATCCAAAGCATACGTTACAAGGAATTCGGCCGCAGTGTTGTTTTTAGATTTTTAAAGCGATACACAAACTATTTTCTTAATTTGCACCCCTGAAGAATTGTCAACAATGTTGTTTAGTCATGTTTTGTTCCTCCATGAATAAGTCGTGTTTTTTTGTGAACCACTTCAACATAAATAGAAAGAGGATAAATGTGAATCCAGATTCCAAAGATAAAAAAAGACATGTATTTAAAATCTAGAGTTATTGTTCGTGCAGCATAATGTTGAAAAAAAAATATCTCCATTTCCAAAGCTTGATGCTGCACTATATCAGGAAGATATAAGATGTTTTAAAATGAAAACTGGCACCCTCCACATCCAAACTTGGAAAAGCTGCAGCAGGACGCGAGTTCAAGCCAAACATCCCTTGCAGACGCATTCGACAGAGAGCAGAGATACTCCCTGCTGCAAGAGCAGCAGGACTTATGGGCTGAAATAATAAATGGCAGCACTTTTCATAAAAGTTAAGCCCTTTGGAAAGAGAAGGTTTTAGAGCTGTTTAAAACGCTGGATGGACGTCATGGTGTACAAGTTGTTGATACTACAATAGTCATGGCATTAGCACACGTAGACTCTAGAGTCATTTGTTTTCAATGATCATTATCATTTCTTGCTTTATTGAGTGATGCGTGTCTTTAAGATTGACTCATTATTATTTATTGTTTGTTCATTTTTGTTTTACATTTTTATTTTTATTATTTCTTGTGTGCTGTGCTGGGACAAACCAATTTCCTCCTTTTGGGAATCAATAAAGTAATCTAACTGTCCATCCATCCAGACAGCCAGAAAATATTATGGGATAAAATTATAGTCATATA
>CAEGAG010201351.1:0-30113 GCA_903067065.1 Brachyrhaphis terrabensis
AAAAAATATACTTCCCACCCCCATCTTTTTCCATTTTCAAACATTTTGAAAAAGCTCCAGAGAGCCACTAGGGCGGCGCTAAAGAGCCACTTGTGGCTCCAGAGCCACTGGTTGCCGACCCCTGATGTAGTTAAAGGGACAAAATGTCATAAATCTGAAGTATTTTAAGTATGTTCCCCACTAGTAATGTAAGCATAACAAGCATGATTTGACAACATTAAAATTTATTGAACGATACAACAATTTAATAAAACAACAAGCTTAAACTTTGACCTACGTGAAATATGAACTTAACTGTTATTATGGAGTCAAACTTGCACGCATATGAAGATGCTGTGTACAATATTTTGGTTTTCCTCAATCCATAAGGCTTAATGACAAAAATGAACGCTAAGACACCACTGGGTTACTACATCCAGGGTGATGAAGACATTTATTTATATGCAGTTATATTTGTATTACTATCATATCTATTTAGAAGACATAAAAAATAAGTTTAAACCCATACAGTATGATGAGGTTAAGTCCAATTATGAAAACATAAATGGCTGTTTATCTGCAAAATGCTACATAGCATTTCATAACATTCACTCCCAAAAGTTTGGACCTGGGTATGTAGTTCACAGTGGTTGTTTTTCCTAAAACAGCTGCCAGCTGTGGATTCAGATCAATTTTCCTGTCCAGAAAACCAAAACAATGACCTGGGGGAGGCTGCAGTTCAACGAGAGTTCCCCATTGTCAGCAACTCTTGTCACATTATACAAACAAATTCTACACACTCTGTACATATGGCAAGTAGCCACAGTAACAAAACGCGGCCAATATGTTGCAGTACAGCAACTACGGGCCTTATATCATTCAAATGAGTTAAAAAGAAATTAGGGCTAGGTTTGCTGAAATATAGTAGCAGAGTTTCAGCCAAACTGGAGAACCTTTCCTGACTAACTTGACAAATTCCAAGTACACTTTCATGAGCAAATATGATAAAAAAGCAAATGACTATCAACGCACTTTTTAACATGAGGTTAGGTTGATGTACTACAAACAGTAGTTGGAATTTTAAATGAAACTTCTATTGGTCATCTAGATTATTTATTTTAGCCTCTTGAGCAGTTTCAAATATTTACAATTATTTCAAACATGTTAGCTTTAATGAAATTGTCAGTAAAGTTATTTATACAAATTTTTCCATAGATTTTACTTTCGCCATCCTTTGGATTTGGAGACTATTCAGTGATCCATTGGGTGAAAACCACCAGAAACATGTTTTCTTTCTGTCACAGCAATGACACATATAGACAGGAAAACACATTTACACCTACGGCCACTTTAGACTCTCCAGGTCACTTAACTCGCTTGTAATCGGACTGAGTGGTGCTAGTGTATCTAAGTGCATGCCATGTCTCTCTCTCTGTTCAGAAGAAATCAAAAGTAAATGTTGCCATTTTTTTTTTTTTTGAAATTTCTCTAGCAAATTTAGTTGGCAGTGACGTTAGAAATATGTACTTTCATTAAAAGAAAAGAAACTAAGTCAATCAATTTATTTTTCTTAAAAGTCTACATAACTAATTTACAGATAACTGTATTAATTAGTTAGCAGAACATCAACTAGCCATTTTTCAATGTTTAGATTTTATAACTGTGTTAAAAGGGTGGTATTATGTATTTTCCAGACACAGAGCGACATTTAATTGCACAATTAAGTATCTGTGCAGTTATTATAAAAAAACTGCATATATTAAACATAACTTAAAAAAAATTTACTTCATAATTTGATGCCTGGAAATTGGGCCTTTGTCTCTTTAAGTAGCTTGTACTCTTTCCAACACTCAGCATCATCAGCACATCATCTCAGCAATACTTCTCTTTATGCAATTAACATACAGTACATTTTTAGAAGCATTAGACTGAGAAGTTTGTATGATAAGCTCAGCAGATGCTCAGTTCCAACAGGTGTTTGCTAATTGCTGCTGCCGCTAGTCTAGATGAGTACTCTGTGGAACAGAGACTCAGATGGAGACTGCAGCTCTGAGGAGAAGCTTTGTCGAAAAAGGTAAAACCGAATGGCTGCCGCAAGGCTGCGTCCTTAATAGCAGATTTATTAAGGACACAGCCCTCTGCTGCGTCATTGTGGAAAACCGGGAGTGGAGGAGATACCAGCGGCTTGTACCCAGTGCGGCTTATATATGTACGCTTCCGTTATTTTTTTTTATTTTTTTTTGTGGGTGCGGCTTATAGTGAGGTGCACTATATAGTCCGGAAAATACGGTATATACATATACTATACTCCTTCTCATTGAGTGAAACATATCTTAATTAATTAACATAAGTAACACACTGTCCAGATACTGCAGTAAATAAATAAATAAAATAAATAAATGCTGCCACACCTTTCCAGTAGCCCATTAGTGATGACTGTTACACATTCTCCTGCATCACAGATTGCCAAATGATGTTTTATAAAACCTCACGGTAACATACGTGCAAGGTGTCATTTTGAGTTTGTACTGGGACAACATCAGACGCCAACAGCAAGAGCTCTTTTCATTCTGAAGTGTTTCCTTATGAATAAAGCATGCAAAGCAAGTAAGGAGGTGGATGTTTAGTGGTACGACTTGAACACTGGAGTCATATGAGCTGTCTTCAAAAGCAGACTCATAGGACAACGCTTTCATCATTTTGTTTTCATTTAAAGTTTAGTGCTGGTTTAGGTTATGCCATTTAGTTTGTTTAAAGAAACAAAAAGTTTGAATTTAGAAAAAAATCAAAGTTTAGTTTTAAATTATTTCTGTCAAAATAAAGGCAATGGAAGTTAGATTCTGCTTATGAAGGCAGGTTTATTATTAAACCTCTTTTAGACTGAACCCACAGTGGCTATAAAAAGTTCACACACACTTGATAAAATGGCAGGTTTTGTTATTCTAAAAACCTTTTCCACCTGAAATATGAGATTTTATCTGTAGAATTCAACAAGACAGCAGAAAAATCTGTTCATGAGGAAAGTATAAAAAAATTAAAAAGGTGTTATAACCTGATTACATAAGTCTGCCAACCTAAATTAACACTATGCTGAAGAACATTCTGATTCATCTTCAGCATTCAGCCTTTGCAAGTTCACACCTAACATGATTATATTAAATCTAATTAGCCTGAAATAAAATTCATCTTTCCTTATTGTTTTTTTTTCTTTTTCCTTTTCCTGGTTTAAGTGGCTCTGAAAGTTCAGACCTTGTTCCATTACTACACTGAGATTTCAGGCCTGATCACTACTTTAGCTGTATTAACTGAAGCTGCGTGCTGACTCTTGATTGATCCTCTTTAAGTCCACGGGTAATAACTTCAGTTTTGCTTCTGTTCAGTTGGAGAAAGTTATGGCACATTCATGCATTGATTTGTTCTATGCATCTGTTCAGTGTTTGGATGGGCTTGGAATCGCCTGGTGACATTGAGCTATGTATCATCTGAGTAGCTCTGGTAACTCACTTTTTTTACTTGTTACAATCAGAGCCAGCAGAAGCATGAAGACTTTAATTAATAGTGGCCCCAAGATGGAGCCTTGGGGAACCCTGCTTGCGACTTTCGATGAAATGTAAACAGTAGTAGCGCGTGTTCACAAGTTATGTCATTAATTTTCTTAGTCTATTTAAACACCCAGACCACATCTACTTTCAGTTCTCTCTTATGAAATGCAAAACTTGACAAAGGCTCTTCGTAACGTGTTACTGACGCTGACACATGTCAAGCCATGTGTGCTTGCTGGTGGATGAACACTAGCTCCCACCAGGAGACAATAAACACACAAAAAAGAATGTATTGCAAAAATCTGCAAAGCAAAGAATTTCTGTGATTTTTTAAAATGTGTCAAATTTAGTTTTGATGGCAGCACTTAAAGGGCACGTTATAGTTATGCTTTGGAAAGTTGGATCTGAGCCTATGAGTCGAGGAAGCGATGTGACGTTTATTCTTGATGGGTATTTTGGTGCAGTAAATGGTCCAAAAATATTGCACCAAACAGGTATACACATGCTGTATCAACATTTATACACATGCATTGGCAATACAGAAATACTTGCTCTGTAACAGCATCTTCAAAAGTACTACAGTTTGAGGTGGTGTGCACAATCTGTGGTGGTGCACAGATTGTGTGCCCAGTTACAAAAAATTTGAGGTGCATGACTGGGCATCAATTTGCAGGTGTTCGATGTGTCACTTAAATGCATCAGCTAAAAAACTTGGCTTTAAGCTCATGTCAGTAGCAGCAGGAGTAACTCTCTCATGCCTGGTGCACATAGCACCAGGTGAAACACTGTATGATATTGAGCAGTTTTTAATAAATGCTTCTTTCAAGAAGATCTCCTTATTTAATTTCAACTATACATAATAAATGTGACATTTTGGAAAAAGTTCAGAATTTTTTTTTATCGTGATTCTATTTTTTAAAATAACAAAGTCATGGTTTTAAACTGGATGGCATTAATTTAGATTCCCAAATAAAAGATCTTTCTTTGCCTGTGTAATGTGAACCATGCAAGCGCAAGTAGAAGAACCTGACACAGGTAAGTGGTGAAATATGTAAATAAATCGCATATAATCTCTTCAGGATTTGATGTGTTTAAACGACCAGTAAGGTCAAACATGCTGTGCAGTGCATGGGCAATTCCTTGTTACTAATATTTTCCCCACAATTAAAGACATAGAATTTTGATGTTAAGTATTCCAAGCACATTTAACACATTGCCTCTCATGGGTTCTCTCTGCATGTGTGCAGCTGCACTTCACCTTAATCGTGGAAGCTTTTTCCACTTTCTTTCCTCGAAGCACCTTTCTCCTTCTCCCTCACTCCCTCGAGAACCACTATCCATCTCCCTCTATCCTGGAGCCTTTCTCTGTCTCCCTCCCATTCTCTACTCTCATCACTAAATAATTCCTTACAGAAGAAAATCTAATCAAATCTCAGTGAGAGTGAGAAACGCTGAGAGATGGGGAGAAATTGTGTGTGAATCAGACTTGGTAGAAGAGGGTAAAAGGGACAGAATCTGAAAGCAGCATTGGCAGTGTGTGAGAGGGTTGTAGAGTGACAGACTTGCTAGTGCATTAGCAGTCAGAGCACTTAGTATGAGGAATCCATTCATTATTCATTAGCTAATTCACCATGTGTAGTAATTAAAATGAGAGCTTGCTCTAAAATGGAATGAGCTATGATAGACTGGTTTTCTATGTACAATATTTAAAGGAGCTGTTTTTTTTCAGTGCTCATGCTTCAGGGTCTTATAAATCATGTTTTCATGTTTAAATGCCTCCGCTTGCTTTGAGGACTGCTTTAGTGCCATAAGTGCATGGGGTAACAGTTTTCTCACATGAGAACGAATCCAAAATAGAAAATGCAAATTTGCAACATGGCCTATAAATAACATGCAACACATAAATAAGAAAATGTTGTATCTATTTTTTTTTTATTGAAAATCTAATGAAATTTTTAATTAAGAAGATAAATTAGCATTGTCAAATATACATTTAGTAATTAGCCAGATGCATCATAAAAACATGTACCTATGATGTAATTTAACCCACAAATTTGCTGGTGATATTCCAAAAAGCATAAATAATAATAATAATAATAGCTTTTAATAATTATTAGCATTGAAAGTATAGTTTAATCATTATTTCACTGTTTAGTTTGTTTTGGGAAAAGGACAACAGGATTGCCTGTTGTGCCCTGCTTCTGATAGCTGTACTGATGAAAGGTTGGAGCCAAAATAATCACACTAGATGTCTGTTGGTAACACTTGCTTTTTTATTGCAACCATTAGACTAATAGTGTCTCTGTCAGATATAGGATAAAGGTGGAAGATTTCATTTTTTTGTATACCTGTCAACATGTCACCTTCCAGCACTAATCACTAGTTTTGGATCTAAATTAGATTTTTTTCGTTTACATGTTTAGAATAAAAGACCTCTTGAGAAGGAGATGCAGGGTGCCATATAGCAACTGCATTATGTGTGGGTTGTTTTCTGTAGTGTTATGAGACCTGACAGCAGAGAAGGCTGAGCATTAAAATAAAAATGGGAACACATTCATTTGAGATCAGGTTCTACCTATGAAAGAAACACATTTCCATTAGCATTGCTTTGGGCTCTTGTTTTCACTTGTTGAAATTAACAGCGCCATAGCAACATGGAAAATTAAAAGTCAATTAACAGCCTGGTTGTGGTGGACACACAACTGCTGAGGACATATTTGGTCAGTCAATTTAGGAGACAAGAAAGAAACTTTCAAATTATTCCCTGAGCAAGGAAGGATATAATTACCATGCCTTTCAAGCACAAAATTAAAAGCGCTCTTGTATCTGATTTCCCCCCCGTAGAAATGTGACTGCATCTCCTGCCAACAAAAAACAAAAACTCTAATGGTCCTCTTGGTTTCCATTCTTACAACACACTACTTTATTTAAATACTATAGTGCCCTTGTGAAAGATAAATGTAAAATGTGGCAGGCATTTCTAACAGAATCCGGCTTACAAACAATGCTGACACAAAGCTAATCTTGTTGCAGTAATTTTCCCTGTTAACATTCCGTCTCTTCACCATATGAACTATTTTATATGTATGCCCAGTGATTACCCTGCTTTACTCTTTTCTGTGTTGTCACGTTACAGAAAAGTGACTGTAGCTTTGCACATAGTAACTGAAGACTGTTTGTTATCTGAAGTTTTTGTATATCCTTCTTTGCAAAATAACCCAATTTCAGTCAGATTACATGAAAAACATCTGTGAGCAAGGGTATAACTTGGTGCTGCAAGTTGGTGGGGACGAGGAAGAGGTGTGTGTGTGTGGGAAGGGAGGTGGCACTGATGCTCCCACAGTTACTGGAAGGCCTTTTCTTTTATTAGTGCTAAGAATAATGCCAAAACTTAAATGTGAGTGCCAGACAGTCTTCTTCAATACATTAGGATATATTTCCAGATCAGAATAAATGACTTCTTTGTAAACCAAATGAATCCTTGTCAGTGCAAATCTTTTTCAATTATGTGATTCTGACTCCACAGTTGTCCCCCAGTTGGTTGGCAACTGAGGGACAACTGTCTCATCTGCTGACTTACACAAAGCAGATGAAATGTGATGTGTCTTTAATGTAGCAAATATTAAAGACGCAAAATCTTTTTTGTGTCTGGTTGGTGCAGTTGGTGAATAGAGTGACCATCGATGTTACTGGATTTTATAAAATGTGGCTTAAAGCTGAGATGCAGATGTTTGGATATATAAAAATATATATTCTCTCTGCATATAAATAGTTTGGTTTCTGCCAGTTCTGTAAAGATACAATAAATAACAAAGCTAAATTTTCTTTTATAATGGGCAATAATTTAATTTAACTATTTGTTGCTGTCAGAGCCATGGTTTAAAATTTAACAAACTTTAGCTCCTATGCTTTATGAAATATTTAATCCTGTTCTATGAACAAATGATGCAATTAGTCCAGGGAAAAATAAAAAAAAACACAAGACTGTATTTTTTTTCTCAGTCTGTTGCCCAGACTCGTTGCCATGGCAACCAATAAACAACAGCCCCGAGAGCGCAGAGCGAAGGTTACGTTCAGTTGCATCAGGAATTAACACTAAAAAACCTCTAAAACATTTCCCACACAAAAAAGTACATAAAAACACCAAACAAAACATTCTGTTCATTGCAGATTTATGTTTTTGAATTTTCATTTTGCGATCATAAGTGATCGCCTGAACACTCACGGTGGTTGATTAGCTACCTTAAACACGTACCCTGTGAAATGTGATCCCCTTGGACCTTGTTATCTTGCTTTCATAGTGTTGGCAATATCAAAACTTTGCGTCCCTTTTTCAGATTATTTGCTTGATTGTGTCATTTTCACAACCACCGATATTCCCGACTCAGTGCAAAACAACAGTTTACTGAAACTGTGTTTCATTAATGTATCATCCATCCATCCATCCATCCATCCATTTTCATACACCCTTAACCCTCGTGGGGTGTGGAGGGGTGCTGGTGCCTATCTCCAGCTAACGTTTCGGGCGAGAGGCGGGTTACGCCCTGGACAGGTCGCCAGTCCATCGCAGAATGTCTCATAATCTGATAATCTTAATAAAATACACTGACGTTTGTGTTTGTAAGGTAACCCTAGGTGAGAAACTACATGCACTGGGAATACATTTGGCAGCTTTGTAAGTTATTTGGTCGGCCTTTGTTTCTTTCCAAAGAAATAGAAAAGCGTAAATGTTGTCCATCTGCAATGTTTTGAGAGAAGCAGCATTGTCACCACTGCCACAGGCAAGACCCATCAGTCTGAAATCAAGCTAGCTGTGATTGACATAGGTGAAACAAACATGACTCTTTAAACTATTTTGTCAATGTGGTAGACATTTGATTCTTTAACCAACATTGGCAAATAATCTTAATCTTCTGTGTCTCTTCAGAGATTGAATTATTTGTCTTTTTACTCTTGGCGTACTTTGATATTGACTCTGTTGTTGTTTAACCTACTTGTCATTTTAGTCTCTGCTTCATCAGCAAAACTGATGTAATAGCTTGAAAAGTCACTAAGAAAATCATTTTGCCTGGAGTTCTGAAATGTGCTCACCACCCCAGCAGAAACAGAGAACTAAAATAACCCTGAAATGAGCTGTTTTCTTTGTGAGATCATTGCACAATGAAATATTTTGTACATTTTAGCTCTGTTTTTTTTTTTTTTTTTTTTCATTCAGAATTTTATATTTCTATAAACATTGTGTATTAAACACAGACACTCAAATTGAACAACTGCTTTTCTTTGGTTGTATGGTAGTGTGATTGCATTATTTGATTTTAAAAACGCTCAATGTGTTTTAGGTTTTAAAGAAACTAAAAACTTGCAAAGAGTTGAAGTCAGAAAAAAAAATATATTTCCACATTATAAGACCTGCAATAGAAAAGCTTGTTTGGAATAAACACAGGATCCTCCTTTGAACTTTGTGGAAACGCCAGCAGCCACACAGAAACATTTTAAAATAAAGATACGAGAACCGCTAACATAGATAATGCTTTTGAAACCACTAAAACAAGCCATGTGCAAGCCAAAGGCAGAGTGAGTACTATTGTTATTCCAGTAGAAAAAGCACTTATAAATGAAATGGCACAACTTCTTTTTTTCCAGACAGATTTCCATCAAATGTAGCTAAAAGAGTGCTGTGAAGCTAGGGAGGAGGGAGTATTTCGATGATTATTGAAGAGCACTTCAGTGTCAACATTTTGGGCCTTTTGTATCTGTAACATTCACTATACTTTTGGAGCATTACCAGAATGTCACAGGTTTCTCAAAATTCTGAAAAGCTTTCAGACAACACTTTTCACAGTGTTTCAGTGGTGTGGGGGTATGTACGAAACTTTTTCTAATAAAGTAAATTTAGCAAAGAAAAAATTTAAAGTGAAGAAATCACATGATAAAGATACAAAGATAAATATGGGCCATATTTGGGCAACATTTTCTTGACTTGAGTCTTTAAGAAGTAGGATGCTGGAAGAAAGAACCCATTCTGCTTAGCAAATGGGTTCTTTTTACCCTTCATATGTTAATTGCTATATTTTCCACATAGCATGTCCCAATTGCACCTCAGTACCAAAGGACAAAAGCAAGATGTACATGAAGGAACTGAGGATTGAAAGGCAGCAATAGATGTTGGCTTAAGCCACTGTTGCTCCTCTCCACTCTCTCTCTCTCTGCCTGGTGTAAAAGTGGGTGTTCATCCCGTGAATACAGATGGCATTACACAAGCAATCCTCTAAACGACTGAGACAAGCTAACATGCTGATGTCTGAAATGGCCTTCCTCTATCTGCAGTCCCTTTGCAATGTCAAATGCCTATTTTCATCTTATACAGCCAAGAGCCTCTTTTAAGGGTAGAAGCTCCACAAAACATTTAATCCAGTTTTTTTTTCCACTCTTGGCTCCTCAGTAAATCTATTGCTTTTCTTTTCTTTTTAGCTGTGATATTAGTGGGGGGAAAAAAGAGAAACGGCAGCTCTTATGTAGATAATTGGAGAAACTGCTTAAAGCAGAGTAAGGGACTTCTGCAATGAAGAATCAATGTTTAATAAAATTATTGCTTAAATGCATATTAATCCCAATAAAAGTGAATGGTGCTGTGGTATCTCTCCAATCGTCTTCTCTCTCATGCTGAGGTAGAAGACAGAAAAGAACTTAACACGATTAACCTTGAGCGCAGTGGGCCGCTGACAGACTAAATCTTTGCGGTGCGAAATCCATCTCATAATTAATGCACTATATCTATACTGACGCTGCATTATCAAAATTAAGCCAAGTTATAATACAATATATTTGAGTAAGACCATGTTTTTCCATTCTTCATGTTATCCACTCAGATCTGCAAGGGCAGTTTCCATGTTTGTATGATTGTGTGTCTATTTATCTTGAGAGCCACGGCACAGACTTGTGTAAATTGGTTTAGGAGTTATTATGTGTTGTTGCAAAGACAAATGTAAACTGCAATAGAGACATGAAAGAAAATCAATTTAACCAGAGCTGCTTTTGCATCATGTACAATGTAGTAATTGGAAAGAAAAATATCAACGGCTTTGTTATTGAGAGCAGCAGCACAAGTATTTGGATTTGGCTGCTTAAAGCCATGCATATTGCTAATTTTAGTTTGTGCTGAAAGATTAGTGTGAACAAACACAGCCTAACTAGTTTAAGGCTTAAGACAAAAGACTGGCTTACATGTATTTCTTTAGCACAAGTGAGGATTGCGCTAAAGAAATAGCACAATTTCTTTAGCGCATGTTAAACATCTGTATGTTGAGGTCAGAAATATTTAAGCATGAATTTAAACAACAGCCCAAAATCAAATTACTTCTTGCCATTAAATAAGTCTTCTAATTTGCAGAGTCTCTCTGATTTTCTGGAATAGAGGTCAATAGTTGTTGCATAAAAATGACAAATGCCATAGAAGTTTCATTTAAAACTGCATTCTCAAAGTTAATAGTCTTACTGGATGAATTCCTTTTCACTCTATCTTAACAAGAGAGAAGAAGCATCTGCTTTAGGCAATACATATTTAGAGACATCAGCTACCTTTAGTGACAGGTGAGTGTCTGAGAACAAATTGTTGAGAAGTGGGATTTGTAAGACTCTCTGTCAAAACGAAGAGAACTGCCGGTCACTACTGAACAAATTCCTTGTTTCAAGCTAATGCCTATTGATCACCAAACGGCAGGAAAAACTGTGAACGATGCTGGCATGGAGCCACTCCAGCTCAAACACAACACTGGAATCCAACAACACGGAAACTGGTCAATGTGCATGACTTAAGGTCAGCACCCAGCTGCTCTGGTTATGGCACTGATGGATGTGACAGCCGCTACAAGGCGTGTGTCCTGTTTGAAATATAGAAGTTTAATGAAGTGACATAACAATTTATGCTTTTTTTAATGTAAAAGATTTCATTTAATAATTAAAAAAATCATTAAAAACAAGAATTATTTTAACAACTTAATTAATTAAATTGGATTGAATTGCTTAAGTATTGGACAAGACAAATTTAAAAGGATTATAAACGAATATAATTGTTATGAAAGTTACATATGTCCCCCACAATTTTAAGGTATTCTGTAGACTTAACATCTGACATGCTGATAGTTTCTAATGCCTCTCCGCAAGGAGAATAAATCAGTATCCCACAGCACTGATGGAAAGGTTTGTGAAAGGTAGTTAAAAATCTCAAATCAAGGGTTTGGTTAAATGGCTCAAAGTTTTCTTTTTTAGATGAAAGTAGATTTATTATTTTAAACTCTTTGGGAGGAAGAGTGGAGGAGAACAGAACTCAAATTATTTGAGGTGTTGGCAGTCAGCCATGATTTTCGTACAGTTGATCATCTGTGTTTTAGAAAGTCCAATATTTGTGCAGCTGTCTACCAGAAACTTTAAGAGCACTTAATTTGTGTCTCTGTTTAGAAGCCTTTGGAGATGCTAATTCCATTTTCCTGGATGGTTTGATAACTGGTCACTCTTTAAAATCCATCGTATCAATGGACTTGATTTGCCATCAACCTCATCTACTCCAAAACACTTAAAGAATCTGTGGGGTATTGTCACAAGAAAGATGAGGACAGGCTGAAGGCTGCTAGTAAATAAAACTGGGCTTTTAAACCTCAGAATAGCCACAAGCTGTTCACCTATGTGCAAATCCACATTGATGCAGCTACAAAATCAAAAGTAGCCCCAAAAGAAGCACTAAGGGCTTATACTGCACAGTACATCAACATTCTCTTGAGAAGGACAACATTTTTGCATTAATGATTTTTTTTCATATTAGTGGTATGTAATATTAACTCTTTTAAACTGAATTTAAAATGTTCTTAAAACATAGGTCATAACTTTTCAAAGTAAAATGAAATAAACACATTAAATTTATCTCTGTGATGTAGTTAGTGTAAGCTTTTCTTTTTATATTTGAATTATTAAAGAACCACACTCCAAACGATTAATTGCTTAAAGAACAAACACCAGAAAGATTTTCCTGTAGACACCTATTCTCCAAACTGCTCATATAGTAATGTTTTATAATCTGTTTGTTTTTATATCCACACTTTAATGGGTCAAGTATACTAGGCTCAAAAAATCATTAAGTTTTTAAAAGACTTTTCAAAATGATTTTTACACAGAAGGAGATTTATTTATAATTGTGACCTCCCCAATGAGGATTTGTTCTTGGGTAAACAGGAGTCAGTGAGGTGTAAAACACTTTGATCACCTAATGGGTGAAATGTCCCAATAAATCCTCACCATTACAATAATAAGTTACAGTAATCACAATGATTAATCTAGATTTGCGTATGGTTATTATAAAGTACTGGTATTTTACTTTAATTGCAGTACCCTGATAAAGTATTTTTCTCCTTGGAATTTTTTCTCATATTCTCTTTTTGTCACACTCCCATATGTAAGCTCATCAGTACAATTTTAATAACTTGACTCAGCTTAAAAAAATGTCTTCAAATAATCACTGAGTAATAAAGATAATCTTTATTAAATAAAATTTGAAATTTATTCTTTTTACTATTCTATTTCATGCAAGGTATCTTTTATAGAATTTGTTTAATAATTTGATAAATTTAATTGTGACCAAAAACTAAAACTGAAGAAATCTATAAGGAGGCAAATCAGATCTATTTGATTTTATTTCTTGGCCTTTAAGTACATCCTCCTTCACCGGATGTTTATTTCGTTTTCATTTTAATTTTCTTTGCCCATGCTTGGAAGGTAATACGGCAGGTTGACAGCACACACTTTCTCTCTCTCATACACGTAAACTGAATCACATGTGCAGGTGTCTCATGGGGCCACCTTGCTGTGCTTCACTGTCCTCTGGATATTCGCAAAAGGAATATATGTGCTTTCAGGTTTGGAATAGGGCCAGGCCCATCTCCTCAATTTTGGGTCATAAACAAGGCCTCTGCCCAAGGACTGCAGGGTATTTTAAAACAGGGCTCAGCTTGATTGGACACACTTCTGTTGCTCCCACCCGACTACTAGCAAGCCAGCTGATCAGAGAGGCAGAACAAAGCTGTTCTCTTACAAGCCAGTCTGCACTCAACCCCTTGTACAGAAAACAGGATGCAATTGTACAGAAAGAAATGAAAAAAAAAAAAAAAAGCATAGGCTGTCTTGTAGATGGTGAAGAAAATGCTGTAACATTTACAGTGAGAAATTCTTGTACACAAAATTTCTCTAGGACAAATTCAGCATCGGTTGCTCATCTCAGCAGGGAGATCAACGCTGGGATTAAGTATGGGGAGAAGCAAAATCCGGAACCATCCAGAGGGCCTTGACAAGGTTGAGGAATTTAAAGTGAAAGTGAGGTTTATGACAGCCTATGCATTCTGCATACAGCCTTACTCATACTGGTGTTTTCAACGTCTAATTTGTCCATGAATATTACAACGTGCACCATTTGGCTCATGAATATGAAATAGATGGAACCACAGGCTCTCCTCATAATCAACAGTCGACACACACAGTCCATCGTCAGCTCCATAGCTCTGCAGCACCTTTTTCTCTGGTGCATCTAGCCAATCACTGCCGATCACAGCCATAGCTGTGTGTCAGTGTTGGGGCAAACTGCTTTGAACGGCATGTCAATGCAGTCTTTTGTTGCCAAGGATACTTTAAAGGTTTGAAAGCAAGCTCCTTTTTTCCGTGTTTCACTTTTCTGTCTGTTATTCATTCATAGACGATATTTATTTACAGTGTCATAGCCTTGATTCCTTACGAATTTATTTATTTACTATCACAGAACAGAAAAAAAAAAGTGATTGATATGTTTTATTTACCCCTGGTAAATAAACAGCAAAGCTTACTGTAGAACCACTCTGAAACACGATGCAGAGTTAAACAGCTAATGCACCACCAATCTCTACCCATCCGTTTACCCCGCCTTAAGCAGCATGGCTCTGATCCAACACGGCCATATGCCCCTTAGCTGAGCCACTCTGTGCTATAATAAATGACTCATGATACATAGTCGACATATCATCACTGTCCAAGAATGACAAACCACTACTGGATGATACTGGTAGGCAAACTAGTGGGTATGGGTGATGTTTTTTATCTGGCTCACAATGGCATAATTCTGTTAAATAAACTGGACTTTTTTCTGTCTGTGGTAAATTTTTGTCATTGCCTTTTTATTTGACCAAGGCACCTTCTTCCAAATGTTTGCTGAGTTCCCTACACAGCTTTCTTTTAACTATGAAATTGTTGTTGCTCCTCTAGAATTAAAATAGGCTTTGCACTATCAACAGACAATTGGAATTTTATCTTCGGACATACCGATTGCATACATATCTCATGACAGATTCCTTGATTTTCCACAATCCCAATGTATACTAGCAAGTTTGATGAGCTAGTTTGGCATGTAGCCCCATTTCTTATCCATCAGGCCAGCCACCGGACACCTGTCAGGTGCCCCGTCCTGTGCAAACATACAAAACTGTTTCATGTGAAAATTATTTTGTGCCAAGCAGCTTACTGTGTCACATCGAGTGTACAGAACTATACAAACTGACCTTAGACATGTCTGGCAGAAATTCATGATAAATCTGTCTGCAGACCTCCGCAGAGTGACATACACCTCAGTATGTGGAGGGCCTTAATGTTATAGTTTTGAAATGCTTTTCCATTTTCAGACAAAGCTTATTAGCCTAACCCTGCTATACACTTTCTGGTGAGTGTATGCTGGTGTGT
Organism: Brachyrhaphis terrabensis; assembly: GCA_903067065.1. Taxonomy (NCBI): domain Eukaryota; kingdom Metazoa; phylum Chordata; class Actinopteri; order Cyprinodontiformes; family Poeciliidae; genus Brachyrhaphis; species Brachyrhaphis terrabensis. The sequence goes on from CAEGAG010201351.1 coordinate 15,270, forward strand.
AACTTTGTCTTCATTATAACATATGTTCACTAATATCCCACAACAAATCTCTGAGGTGTTCACAGAATGACTTATGCTGAGATGAAAATACATATATGTTGATGATTTACTAATTAGGCAACTTGAAAACAATTTAACAAAGGGTATCAGTGTAAAGACAATAATCTGGTTTTATAAAGTATTTTCTTTCTTCTTCACATTTATATTGAACTTTGCTTTTGTCTGTTATGTAAAATCCAATTGTATCTCTTGTTCAAATGCTTTTGAGAAACATTTGAACAAGCAGAGTAAACGAGACTAAAGCTGTCTCTCAACAATGTTAAATTCAATACTGAAGACAGTGATGCATGCTCATCCAGTCACATGACAGGACTTGTTAAATGAAACTGCGGCACAACAAGCCGTGGGTAAAGTGGTCAAGCAGCACTGCTTTCTCGATCATTATTAATGGGCTCAGAATGTGTGATAAAGGCGACTCCCTAGTTTGTGTCAGGATTTCCTGCCTGGATAATTAAAGTCCAAGCTGCAGGTGCTAGTTAGATGAGCCAGCAAAATTTTGCTTTGCCTGTGTACTACACAGAAGTGTTTTACACTCACTGAACACCAGTGTGTAACCTAATGATTGTTTTCATTACTGATTAACATCTTGAGTACTTTGTTAATTAATCTGGTGTCCTGTAGGCAGATGGTCATAAGTGTTTAAAACCATTTTTGGTAATAAAAACCTAACCAGGCAAGGTTTGCCCTTCTAACCTAAACCTTAATACTTAGCTTTTTTTTTTTCCCTGATAAGAAATAGCAATTAAAACCTTAAAATGCATCTTTCCTCCAGGACCATATGCTGATCCAAGGTGGCTTATGTGTGAATGTAAAAGGGCTAAACAACCATCTGGAGGGGCCAAGGATTGACCCGCTACCCTTGAAGTTAGGGGTGAAATGCTCTACAAACCCTAGTCTTGTCAGTTTATGTAACTTGCGGTTTTCTTCACAGTGGGGACAAAGTGCGAAGAAATGACAAGTAAAATGTGTTAACTTGACACCTAAAATATCTCTTTACAGCTTGCATGCATGCAGGGATTTCAAAGACCGTGATTTGGATAGAGACATAGTCACCATAATGCAAACATTTCTGCTACTGCCTTGTGTTTATGGAAATAACTCAGATCTTTGCATCATGTTGACTGCAACAAAAAAAAAAAAAAAATGTTTGAAAACATGTTACTGAGCAAGTAAGTGGTGACCTTATAATGAACTGTCTTGAAATGTAATATAGCTATTTTAAAAAACAGAATACTGAAGCAGCATTTTGCTTTGCAGCACAATGTACAAACTTTTCTTTCTAGGTTAAGTGGTAAAGCCTGTTTTGTTTCTGGACTATGAGTTGTCCTAACAGCATAGTTATGTAAGGCAGCGGTCCATGAGTGATTTTTGAAGGCGTGAACATTGCATTCAACGTTGTCATGTGGTAAATCCTAAAGATATTCAGACAACATGGTAGATAGGAACATAAAAACCCTGTTCTCACCAATTTGAGAAGAGACTCAAAGCGACCTATCTAAGCAAAATAAGATATAGCCAACTAATATACTAAATGTGTAATATTGATTCAGATGTTAGTGGTGAACAATACCTTTGATATCCTGTTTTTGTAGCTACAGAGTAAAGCCAAAATGTTGAATAGAAGGTAAATTTAAGTATTTTAAATAGAATTATTTGCAAAAAACATGACTCAGAGCATCTATATTCAATCATTTTGCAACAATCACACAGGAGAGAAAATATAAAAAAACTGTGGTAACTTTCATTAATCTAATAAACTCACTGAAACTTCACTGGTAATGTGATAGTACTGAGGATTCAAGGAAATGACAAAGAGAAGTTCCCTTTTCCCTTTATTTATTTAGTAATTGAAGAGGACAATCTTTTATTTCAACCAGGGAGTTGCACCAAAAATCTGAGCATCACAATAGAGGAACTTGATGTTCTTGCAGTGTTTTATGAGCCCCTCAAATGTCACAAAACAGTCTAGGTGAAAGATGTGTTAACACAAAAGGGTAAAGATGTAGCCGAGGAACAACACACTAAAGAGACAAGCTTGTCATCCCTGCAATTTCCCATCTCGCTTTAGTCGTGTTTATCTTGGCAACAGTTACCGGGCCTTTATCTTTGCCAATTAAGTCAATCTAGTGGACTGCAGTAACTTCACTCTGTGGTGTTTGCCAGAGCAGTAATGAACTAGATATTAATTTCATTCTTACACTGACTCAGTTAACTCCCACCATGAATCATGAATTCTTGTCTGTTCCTCATAAGTTGTAACATGAAAGTCCATGCGTGCATAACTCTAAGTGGTGTTAAGATATTCACAGACATCTAAGCCAAATGAACTGGCAGGAGATAAAATGTACATCAAAATGTGGGGAATTAGATAGATTTGTGAGGAGTTAGAAAGAGAGGAGAAGAAGGAGGAGGGGGAACTGAACATGAGAGAGATACAGGCTCATCATGCCAGTCATCACTTCAGTTATTATCCCTAATTCTCGAAGGGAATATCTCAGTAAGGCGGAGTAAATTCGATGCTGATAAGCAGACAATGAGATTTGCCTGTGCCATGAGGCAAAGCCCTTCCAAGGGCTTCCTTTCACCTACAGTGGAGTTCAACTTAATGCATCAAATAGCAGAAAACTCACATCGCTCTCATTAGTGCTGGCTGGATTCCGCTTTGTTGTTTTGTTTTGAAGCAGTATTTCCAGGTGCTGCACAAACTGTTGGTGGGATTTGACTCTCTCCTCTCTGCCCTCTGTGAGTCTCAGTCTAATTAGCACTATAAACCCAACCACAAAATGTTATAGGCAGAACCATGACTTCTCACATTAGGACATCCCCCATGAAATTTCTAGTGTATAAAGCCCTGGGTTATGGGTAAAGCCAAAGAAGTGAAAAGCTCAGAGTTTCACACAAAGAAGAAAATGATGATGGTGTTGAAGGTTTACAGTTTTACACAAACTAATGTCTGTTCAACAGTCTCTTAAATCAATATTCAGCCAAAAAATTAAATATCACTTCTACTGCGTGCTGGATTGGCACTGAGATGTGTACAAACACAATCTGCTGAGGATCAATCTGACTAACCTTAGTCATCCAAAAAGCTGCTCTCCTAGTTTAGCAAGGTTTGAGATTTTTTTTTAATAGCCTGGAAATAATTAATTAGTTTATAATGGGCAGAGGATGAAACAAAATCACAGTAGTACCACAAGAGCTGAATTACTTGCTTTGATATTTGGCAGTGTCGATAAAGTCCTTCAATTTCACTTCAATTTTCAAAAAGCATGAAGGGAGGGGGAAAAAAACTGTAGAGGTCACAACGCTAGAGGCATTTGTAGAGTATAGAGTAGATTTGTTGTTTAACCAACACATTTCAGATTAATTCTCATAAGGTCCCAGCAGGACTATAGATCAAAACATGCTTTACAATAGAAGCTATCTTATATGACTGTGACAGTTTCAGCATAGCTCCAGCAGCTTTCTCACCGGCTATAGAAAGTTTATCTTGTAATGTAATCTGTACTATTTCTTGAATCTCCACAGACAGTCAACACTGTCCTAGATTTGCACAATTTTGGCAAAAACTTGAATGCAGAGAACATAATGATCTTGCAGATGGACTGAGGAAGAACTGCAATGGGAAATAGATTTATAGACATTTTTACTTCCATCTGGAGGTCTGGTATTTCAATTTCAAGCTGCTGTCCTCCTTTAGAAAGAAACCTTTCCAAAACTGAAGAAACATAAATAGAACTGCATAATCATATAGTGTTATTTTTTTTATCTTGTAATTTAATTATCACAATCTAGGTGATGCAAAATATGTCAATAGAATAGCTCATTTGTTTGATTAATTTCTCCTAGTCACTATTCAAATTTTCTATCTTGATATATGTAAAGCTGATTAAATACCAACTGAATAGCAAACAGATCAAATTTAAACTGAGCTTCCCATTAACAAACACTGTTGATAGCACAGCCTTGGGTTTCATGCAAGAGCAAGGATAGACATGTGGAAAAGCACCATATGATCAGTCTTAAGTATGGCAAATGCTTGATTTTGTTGGTCTATGTCTCTTCCTGAGAAACATTACTAGAATACATGATATAAATTTGCTAAAATACCATGAAAGTTTTGAACTTTACAGACTGTTTCACTAAAAACAGTTTGTCATTGAGGGTTTTTTTAACAGCACAATAATTCAAATTAAGATGCCAAATCAGAAATGGCTCAACACACACAAAACTGATCTTCCTCCATGACCTTCCAATTCTCCAGGCCTTATTCCCACAGAAAACCTTTGGGAGGAGCTGGAGAGGAAAGAGCAACACAGAAGACCAAGGACACTGGACAAATACAGAGATTGCTCTCTGTGTTTACTACAATGTGAAATGCAGCAGGAGAAATATTGTTCAACTGGCAAAAATAATTGCCAGCATGGATAAAGAACTATGAAAAATTTGTTGCCATATCAAAGACTTTAGTTTCTTTTCTCACACGTTCATTAATTATTCTTAAGTTGCAATTAAGAATAATTTTTTGAAATGATCATTTAATTTGGGAAAAAAAGAGCAAATTACCATAAATGAATAAAAAGAAGCAGTGGGAAATCTTAGCAGGACTGACCAGTACACAGAAAACATTCCAAGATTGTTATGACTCATCAAAAAAGTACAAAAATAACCCAGAACCACATCCAAAACCCTGCAAGCCTTACTTGTCTCAGTTAGGGACAGGATTCATGATTCAACAGTACTAGAGTGATTGGGCAAAACGGCTGCCGTGAGAGAGTTCCAAGGCCAAACCTCTGATGTCCTTAAAGATCAAGAAGGTCTGTCTCACATTTATCAAAATCGTGAAATAATCGTCTTAATGATTCCCTACAGTCTGTGATGAGACAAAAATAAAACGTTTTGGAAGGAGGGCCTCCTCTGACATGTAGCATAAAACTAACAATATTTCAGAAAAGGAACATCAAACAGTTGTTTAGTAGCAGTATTGTGATGGTAAAGAGATATTTTAAAGCCTTGTATCCTTGATGACTTGCCATATTCACTGCACCACTTATTCTGCTCTTCATCAGAAAATCCTGAATAAGAATGTTTAGTCATCAATTTGCGAGATTAAGCTCAAGAGGGTCTGCATTATGCAGGCCAATGAACCAGGAAACACAAGTTCACTTTTCCATCGCTCAGAGAAAGCAAAAAAAAGTTTTTGAAATTGCCTAAGCTAAGTCCACACCTTTATCTGTCTGGGCTGCTGTGACATGACCTTTAACAGGTCATTCATCCCCTTATATATCCAATGGGGCTGAATTAAAACAATTCTGCGAGGAAAAGTGGGCCAACATTCCTCCCCGGTGGTGTAAAAGACTAATTGCCAGTTACAGCAAATGACTGATGGGAGGAGGTAGAGTACATATCAGGTTCAGGAGAGAACTAACTAACTAGGCAATTCTTGGTTTGGATATATTTCTTCCATAAACAATTAAGTCATAATTTGAAAATTGCTTTTTGTGCTAAATAGGGTGTCTTTGATATAAAAATTTGCTGTACAAATTGAAACCTCTAAGCATGTCACTATAACTACAACAGAAAATGTAATTAAAAATGGCCATAGCATGGGATTATGCTACTACAATAAAAGATAAAAAAAAAATAAAATAAAACTCAAACTTTTGGTCAAGACTTGTCAAATCAGGCCAATTAATTCTATCTAACATGTTCTTTGATTTGTTGCTCCTGTGTGAAGCCTCCAGGTGTGCAAAAACAAAAGGAGTGCTTGCAGTGGGGTGGCACAGTTTAGCAAAGATAATAATGATTCCACTCACGGCTCTGGCTAATTGTGTTTATGTGACACAGCCTAACCATTTTTAAAAATTATTTTTTAGATAATAACATTGAGAAAATAAATGTATTTTTTCTGACACAAAAAATATTTATGTACAGCTAAATATTGTTTGACTATAACTTGTAAGTAACTCAATTGTTGTGAATTTAAAAACTGCATGTAAATGCAAATTCTGCATTGCTGCATAATTAGAATCAAAAGTAATCTAAGAACCCATTTTTACTTGTAAATAGAATACAACGTGCTGACTGCTGAAAGATGAAGTGTGACATTTCTTTGACTCTGAACTTAATTAATCAGCATCTCCTGCTATCAGCTTGGGATCAGAGCGCTCAGATCTCTCCACATCCCGAAGAGTAACTCACGAAAAATAGCTTTATGTGTTTCCTTCGTTGCTGCTTTAATAAGTCCTGATTTTATTTAAGTTGTTACACTTATAAAAGTTTGAAACCCATAGAAATAAATAAATACGAGGGTTATGGCAAAAAAGAAAGCATAATTGCCCTTGGGGTATTGTTTACTGTGATTATGCATTCTTCAGAGCAGGGGGCGGAACTCAGCTGTGCCACACATCACAACACTGCCATATCTAGTATATAATCACAGAAAATAATGTTGACTTGTGCATTATTGCAAACTGTATATGTGTGTAGGTTGTTAGGAATCTGTAGAGAAATCTATAAAAGGTCATTATGGCATTTGCAGAAAGTGGCTGGTTGCTGAAGAGGCAGAAACATGGTGCCTGTCGACTGAAAATACTCTTTCTATCAGAGCGTCTCACTAGAGTTGATTGCTGGCTTCTGCTGCAGGCCACTGCAGACACATGGTACACAACACAGATGGTAAAGTAAGGCACCAACAGTCGCAGTCAAAACAATTATGACATTTGTGCCATGAGTTATAAATTTTTTTCAGGCATCACTGCAGCGGCTCTACACAAGTCACATTTAATTGTAATGAAATCCCACATACAGTAAGTGAATATCATCTCTTCATACATCACCACACTCATATTTGTTGATTTGGAAAAGCAAAATTGTGAATGACACAGAGCAGGATTCAGAGAATAATCCCCTTTCTGGTGCACAAAGGCATAACTTAAGCTGCTACAGTGAACACTAAGTCTCTCTCCAGCCTGGCATGCCTTGGACTCTTTCACACCCGAGTGGTCCTACTGAGATCACCCTGTCTCTTGACTCGACACAAACACATGTTTTCTAGAGGTACTACTGGAAAGATAGCAGGAGCAATCTATCAAAATGGAGCTGGCTGGAAGTCAGTCCAATCACAAGGTTTTCCCGCTCACTTCTTTATGTCACGAGGACGAATACTTCAAATTCATACATTAATGCAAGTAATTTTTCTATATTATATACGTTTTTAAAGAAGCCTTTTTTGAGCTGAGCTGTTTTTCTCTTTATTCAGACAGAACACGCGACACAAATTACACAAATTAGCCCCACTCTCATCCTGGGTCCTCAATCCCGCTGAGATATTCAGAATCATGAGCCAACAGTGTGAATTGATGAAACAACAAAACGGGTCCTACATATCATGAAGCATATTCCTCAAAAACTCTGACTGCCACCATCAGTCACCAGCTGGGAAAGTGTAATGCGGAGCACCGTGGAAATGAATCAGCATTTCTTTGGTGTTGACAGGCTGAAACCAAAAGCTTTCAAAATCAGGCATTAATCCACAGTCAGAGTCTACACAGCACACCGTTCAGCAAAAAAAAAAAAAAAAAAAAGCCAGAGTTCATGCAAAATGAAAGTTTTATTTTCATAATTATTAAAAGATATTTAGTATGCAGAAGCACTGAAACTCACTTTCTGATAAACTTGAGTAAAAATACCAAAGTTTCAAAGTATTCCAGTAACTTAAAGGAATGGTATGTATTTTCAAGACACAGATTGCCTTTTTAAGGCATAATTAAGTAACTGTGTTAAGTTCAGTTGTCATAAAGATGTTGCATATTATCAAACATAACTAAAAAGAAATTTGAGAACTTGAAATTGGCCTCTGTTTCTTTAAGAAGCTCCTGCTCTTCCCAACATTCTGCCTTCAGCACACCCTGCCTTCCCATTGTGCCATTTACTACTTGAAAACAACACTGAGGGTATGGTTTGATGAGGGAATATACAACTTAAAAAGATGATTTTACATAATGCCACCCTCTTTAAAAAATGATGATGTGATCTAATTTTCTTTTAAAACAAGAAGATATTGATTACAGATTATTACAACAACAATAGTGCTATTAATATTATTTTTGAATGCTTATTGTTCAGCATGTTATTCCTTTTTATAGCTTGGTCACAGGTCAGAAACATGTGGGTGTCTGGCAGTTATACTACACTTCTTACAACAAAAAAAAATCACTTTGTCACTTTTTCTGACATTTCACTGAAAAAATTTTAAACCATGAGTACAGTAAATTTTAAACCATGAGTACAGTATGATACTGTTTCAGTCCTGAAACAGCAACCTTCCAAAATCTTAGTCCATGTCTGTTATGCATTTTAGGCAGTGGGTGGTAGGAATTTCTTAAAGAATGTTAAACTTTACTAACAATAACACAGTTTCATACATTTTTAAACAAAAACGTTTTACTATGTCATTTCTTTATTTTAAAAGAACAATCACTTTTACCTCTCACTGCCATTAATGAATCACATAAAATACGAAATATTGATTATTACAAAATCTATCTCACAGACAGACTGATAGATTTGTCCTCCTTTTAAATGCAGGGGAAGTGAAGATCTAACTTTCTGACAGCTAACCAGATGGATGCAGCTGCAGGTGGGGAAGGGGTGGGGCTGCACCAATGATTATCTGTGCCCTCCTTTCCAAATTCATATTGAAGTTGACTTGATAAATCACCAGTATCATTTTTCATTCTTTGTCCTTTTATAGACCAATGATTAGCATAAAATTATTCTTTGACACATACCAAAGCCATCACTACCAGGCACTGAGCAAGTACAATCATCAGACTTTCTTTTTTTTTTCTGTTTTTTTTTTTTTTTTTGTTGAAAATGTCAAACTAAAATTAGACTGAGACTTGGCTGCACCACATGCAATCTGTCTTTAACTTAATGTCACTGACCCTATAACATGAGGATCTTGGGTGGAAATTAGCAAAGAATTCTTATTTGCATGAGTCTTTATTCAACATCTGAACAAAGAAAATTGCACATGTGAGCAACCAGCCCTAAATATTACTTGATGATTAACATCCCAGCAGGCTTAGCGTTGAGTGTGAAAACCCTGGGCAGACCCAGTTGCTCATTATTTAGACTCCTGTGGCTCTGTTTAAAAAAGAAGGAATATCAAAAGAGGGCAGATTGTTAAAATACACTTAGTTGAAGACTCCAACAAATATAATGGTGTTGAGTGATGACAGCATAAATAACTGAGGTTTCATGTTGTTTTCCACAAAGCAAGAAAAGATAGATTAGACAAATGTGTCACAATATGTGTCACAGGAGTAAAGATAGAGCATATCACAAGAAATTTATGGAGGAATGTTATTGCAGAAGTCATAAATTACCCTTTTTGCCCAAGTAGTAATGCAAGAACAAAAACCATGTTTTGACACAGGAAAAAAACCTTAGATACATGAGTCACCGTTCACCCTGTTCTCTACCAGTGGTTGACTACATGTGTGTCACGCATGAAGAGAAATTCATTCACCCAAGTGCTCATTTCCCACAGTGAGGGCTTCTGCCGGGGCTGCTGTAGTGAGCAGCCCTAGTGTGGTTTGTCTCCATTCAGTTGCTTGGCTGGCAGGTAAATGCCAAGCCTCCATAGCGTTTGTCAGGGTGATCACATTCCTTGTGTTCTGCTGTTTCTCTCCTGATGACTGAACAATTTAACAAGGTGATAAACTCGCAAACTCAAAGGCCGTGACAAGAACCGCCGTTGCTGCTGCATAAGCTCAGAACTCATGTTTTCCACACTTAATGGCTGAAAATTCTCAACCAAGCAGAACACAACGCTTATTTCAGAAACTCGGCTGGCACACAACCCTTCAGCGAACTTCATTTTTTTCCCCCCAAGAACATTTAGGAGCTCAGTGTGGCTCCTCAGGTGGCCAATTGTCCTACTGAGAGACTAACAGGTGTGTGGTCCTAGTGTTAGCACTTCTAATTCTTCTATCTGAAAATCCGTCAGTAGATTTTAAAAAAGAAAACATCACTGAACAAATCCTACAGCCCATTTGTAAGAATAGGGTACAAAATAAATTGTGACACATGTAACAGGATTTGAAGCATCTTCAGACCCCAAATGGCAAACAATTTGTTTTCTTTCATTCCAAGTTATAAATGTTCACATGGGTAATAATCTAAACCCCTGGCAGACTCATTTGCCTAAATACACAAAAACACTCACCTCACAATTCAGTTCTCAAAGAGGCAATTAAACCAGCTTTAAATGGAGATACTGCAGATTGTGTCAGCTGTGCTCATACATGCATGCAAATATCGTGGTAACCAGCCCTCCTCACTCAGAGCGTGTCCTTCATTTTACAGGCTGGCCGTAAAATCGCCAGATGTGAATATGGTAGGGCACACTTGAGGATCAGTCGGTTACGCTTTAAGTGGAAAGCTTTTGGCTGCAGCAGCAATTTCAGTTGCAATGTCAGAGCTCTAAATGCAGGACTCTCTTTAAGCCACTTCAAGCAAAGCATTTTCAGCACCACACACTGATGGACAGCTCCCACATAGATTTTTTTTTTTTCTTCTTTAAGGCAGCATTGCCAAAGCAACAATTCTAGGACTTGACATTTTACATTTCAAAAGCAACCTGTTCTTATGGGTAACCTTCTCAAGCTGTGGCAGGGAGGGGTGGGTGTTTGGGGGGGTAGCTTTTTTTAATTTTTTTTATTTATTTCTTTGCTTGAGGTGCATTACCCATGGGTGGCTTGACTAAGGTTTTTGTTTTCGCTACACGGTCAGGACACAGAAGGACAAAACAAAATAAGATACAATGAAATTTGTTAAAACATGATTCTCTGCTCTTCAAACTCACAGCGCCCTTCACATGGACCAGCCAGTTCACCTGGCCAATCCGGCGCCCCTTTTGCTGCAAACGTGTATGCTGAGAATACCTGAACTGAATTTGAATTACCATATGACGTAGGCCTTTTTCTATCAGTAATGTCCTACTGGCAACAGGGACTAATACAGACAGACTCACGGTCTCTATAAAGCGTTCAAAGAGAGAATTTGTTGCACCAGTTACCTCTCAAATCTCCTTTTCTTTATCGTTACATGTCTATATATCAGTCGCAGCCATTGAAACACAAAGCAAAGCTCAATGTTGAGAGAGAATGCGACAGATTTTTGAACATTTCTACACAGACAGAATTAAGACGCAAAAAGTATTTTTCTTGGCACGTAAATGGACAAGCTAAGCGCAAATCGGGAGCTTAAGTGGCGATGGTAGATAGTTCCGAAAAGGGGGATGAACGGAGCACATCTGAATGAAATACTTACGCATTTTTTTCGAATAAAAGAAGTCGAGGGCAAGAGCAGAGCAGGAAAATTCACCAGGGCCCCCGTCCACGTTTTCAAGATTTGCAGTACCACCGAGACACAAATCTCCATGTGAAAAAGGGGGCTGGAGGCTGCTGCAGTCCGCGTCTCTCTCGATCACAAGTCAAGATGCTCGCCTGCGAAAAACGCCAAACACTCTAAGAGTTGCGTTCATCTGCGGTGCGGTCACCATTCTAAACCCACAGAGGAGGAGAAGCAGTAGCCTCCCGGACTTGAAGGTATTCCTCTGGACCGAGGAGGAGGAAAATCCTGCAGAGTTTTTTTGTTGTTGTTGTTGTTGTTTTTTTGTTTTTTAAAAAAAGGGGGAGTGAAGTCCGTATACAGGCCGCTTCTCACCCTAAAACAGCCTCCCAGGCGAATCCACAAAAATTAAATTCTGCCAAAAGAAAACGAGAAACAGACACACAAAAAATAAAGTGGAAAAAAAAATAACTGTCAGTCAATGGCTTTCCCAAGTCAGATGTTCATTACTGCATGACACTCAACGTTTACCTATTTAAAGCCTTGTGAATAAGGTCAGCGCAGCGAGAGATGGAAAAAAAAAAAAAGCGTCCAACACAGAAAAACCTTAGAATGCCTATTGGATAAAATTGAGGATATCCGTCCCACTGCAACCATCAGACGCTCCGCATCAGGACAAATGGCTTGCCATAGGCTGCTCTGAAATTCGCAGAGCATATGGCACACAGCGTTTCTGTCAAGTAAAATGGGGAAGATTGTACGGGGTGAGATTTTTCATCCCCCCTGTCAAAGCCGTTCGGTTTATTGATCACATCGGTGATAATTCCGCTTGTCAGGCAGCGTGGGTCCAGTCCGCGGTGTTTAGGCTGCAACGTCCGTGTGCTGCAAATAAAGCGGCTTTTTGCCAGCGGCTCCTAATGGTCCCCCAGCTCGCTGCCGTCCATGACTTGAATAGCGAGCGCGCTCAAATCGTCTCCGGGCGCAGATCTGCTGTGCGCGCTTGTGACTCACTAGCGTGTGTGTCTGTTGCGCATGTGTTGGCGTGCACGCTGGTTCCCTTAGTGCCCAGGGGCCACTTTAACTTTGACCACTTTGGCTTCCCGTCTTGCTGCCCATTTAAATCACACAGCAGTCATTAATTATCGGGGATCTATAGCGTTAATGTATAAAGCACGGGTCTGATGGGGTTGGAAATGCGCCTGTGTGTACCTGGAGTGCGCGTGCGCGTGCGATTCAGTTGTTGATGAGGTATGGTTGCCACCTACAGGCGTTATTCTCTATTCAGTCATCTAAAGCGGACTATCTCCACAGTCAGCGTCCTCAAATAAATTCCCACTCAACATGTAGGGGTATGATCACTCCTCCGTGTTAAGCACTGACAGATGCGTGTGCCCACCAAAATCAGAAATATCTATCACTTTATATCTTTAGTTTCAGGCTATGAGACCATTACATAACCTCAGCTGCCGTTTTCCATTAAACATGGTTTGCTTTTAATTACAAACATATCATGCAACACATTTGGGCTGAAATCTGCTTTGAGACAGAGGAGACAAAAACACATCACAAAGGGAGAAAAGTCGCCCACTGCAAAGAGCACCAAGGCACACATGTTGGCGTTGCCCTGAAGGTGAGCTTAAGTGAATTGAAGATAGAGAGAAGTGAGTGAGGTTTCATTTGAACTGAGAACAGCCTGTCTCATTAGCAGACATAATGAAGCAAAAATCAGTCATGTGTTAGAACACCTCCTGGACTGTTAGGCCAATAAGGCCCATAATTCAACTGAGAAAGAGAGAAAGATACATTTTTACCTGTCATAATGTTTCTGATCACCTAAGAATTTAAAAGACAGATGAGTGGGAGTTTTTGCACATTTTCACCAAAGAAGGGAGTTAGCCTTCCATTTTTTAAATATGAAAAAATATATCTAATGGTCAGATGTCCTTACACTCTTTTCAGTTGTGCCACAGTGTTGAAATGCAAAACTGTCTATCCGTACTCAATGGCTTTCAGACATGATGCCTGTCTTGCAAAAATTAATTAGTCATTTATAATTAAAACTACAAGTCTGATTAGATATGTGATCCTTGGACTCCAAGAGGCACCTGCTGCATTGTTATTTAATCTGCTTGGTATGGGGTTTGGTCGCTTATGCAAAACATAATCGGCTTGCCAACAACTGGTACCAGTTAGAAGATACATTCTAACTCACTTTTAACTAATTGTAAAACTGTATCAGACAGTAGATTCAATAACTATAGATTTGTTATGTAGCAGTTTTATCTGCTGCCCCCTTCTGTGTTGTTTTCTTTATTTCAGATTCCTCATCTATGATGAGAGAAGTGGGATCATGCTTTAAAAGTGTTCTGTTATAAAATGCATTCAGTAAAAACAGTTTGAGCAAAAAGGTATCATAAACTGGAAACAATGTAAAAACAAGTAGAGTAACAGGTATTGCTAAAATAACAAACAAGGACTGTCAGACATGAACACCATCCATCCTCTTGGTGATTATGCTGGTGGCTGGAGAAAACATTGAGAATTTTATCTCTGAAAACACATTTTGCAAGATTCAGTTGAAATCAGTTTATTTGCCTAGAGCCAAATTACTACAAATAATATCTCAAAGCATTCCGGAAACAGGTTCTTTTCACATGTTTGTAGAGTTCAGTGAAAACTTTGCCCCATGTACAGATCTTCTCTGTTTTAGCTCTTTTGCCACACTAAAATGTTTCCAATCATCAAACAAGTGATGATGTCAGAAATAGATCATCCAGGTAAATACAAAACATAGTTTTCAAATTCAGATTTTATCCATTTAAGGAAGAAAAAAAAATCCAAGGCAAACTGAACCTATATCAGGAAGTAATTGCCACCTAACAACTGGTTTTGCCACCCTTGGCAGTGACAGCTGCTCTCAGTCATTTGCTGTGATTGGTTGTGACTTTTTTATCCTGCTGTGAGGAATTTTGTCCCATTTTTTACTCTTTAGAATTTTTCATATTCAGCCACATGAAGAACATGAACATGAAGAAGCTATTCAAAGTCATGTTACAGGGTCTATATTTTATTTAATTCTAGATTTTGTGCAGAAGCCCTGCGATGGACAGGCGACCTGTCCAGGGTGTACCCCGCCTCTCGCCCGAAATGTCTCACTGGAGATAGGCACCAGCACCCTTCCTGACCCCACTAGAGACAAGGGTGTAAAGAAAATGGATGGATGGATTTTGTGTAGAAGTCTTTTTTAAGGTGAACTTGCTGGTGTGTTTTTGATTATTAACCTGCTGCAAGACCCAAGTATGTTTTAACTCAACTGGACTCTCTCAACCAAATGGTCATGTAATCATTTAACCATTTATGCATACTATTCACTTTGTATGATTTTTAATGTTGAATCTTTTTATTTAATGGCACGATATCACC